>JAUZND010051643.1:0-19379 GCA_034780555.1 Coelogynopora nodosa | reverse complement strand
ATACGGTGTATATGGGGTACACACGACCCCCCCCCCCCCCCCCGTGTTTAAATGGCCAACTCAAGAGTCATATAAATCAACCCGAGTCTCCCGGTCAGACAGACCCAATTCACGTCGACCAAAATTTGCATCTTTTCCGTCAATTCCGGCATATAGTGCGGTGTAGTATATAATATATAGGCCACGTCTTTGTCTTCTTCCATCTTCTGCATCCCACCTCTCTACATAGTTTCCTGTGTCTCTCTTTTTTGCCTTCGGCCCGGCAGCATTGCTTTCCTGGAGAATATGGAGGAGGTGGCTCAGGAGACGGCCTGCGCTCACGAGTTCATAGTGAAGGGAGTCGCAATGGCCAACTTCATCTTCGGCCGCTGCTTGGACAAGGGTCTCGGGGTGCTGGCGAACAAGGAGCTAGCCGGGAAATATTACTCGCGGGTTGGTGTGGGTGGGGGGGACTGAGCGAGGCTGCTCTCTGAGCAGAAAATGATGCATGATTTGTGAGAGTCGGGTCGTCGTGTTCGGGGTTCATAAATAGACTTTTATTGTTCTGTGCAGTAGTAATCTACTATTGATTTAGTGGAATGTTAAAAAGGGCAAATTATAGAGTCTATCTGTGTCTACTATTATATCGTGTAGCATGAACAAAA
The DNA here is from genome assembly GCA_034780555.1 of Coelogynopora nodosa. Lineage (NCBI taxonomy): Eukaryota > Metazoa > Platyhelminthes > Proseriata > Coelogynoporidae > Coelogynopora > Coelogynopora nodosa. Next base: position 18,735 of record JAUZND010051643.1, on the reverse strand, counting down.
AGTGTTTCCATGATTTTTAAAATCAATGTACTTTTAAAAATGTGAATAGCTATTTACGAATTTGTAAAAAAAAACGATTAATTGATATACTTATACCGTTCGAAACATACCTACCTTTTTTAAAGCATTTATCAATATGTTCAGTTAAACATGATACAATTTGAATTTACAGAAGGTTAGTGTTTATTTCATTAGCATAACCAATCTTACGTTCCAAACATGTTTTGCATCTTAAACATTTTATAGTATAATATCTGTGAATTTCAAGTTTTTTTGTCAACCCTGACTGAGGATAAAAAACGTCCATCAAATAGCGAAGTTTGGGTTTATCGCGGATAGTCACAACGAAATAGAGATAATAGAGATAATTAGATAACCCAAATTTGATTGTGACAGATTTCTAATGATTATAGCAGTTTGTTATTGCGAAGAGTTGTTTCAATTGTAAAATAAATAATTATCTGGAGTCAATTGAGATCGTTCAATTTGTCGAATTGAAAGGCTTGTCGAAAGTTAAGCCGCTTTAAGATCATCTGACTTGGAATGCTGGAAACCTTGGATCAATATATCAATATATCAGAGTGTATGGGTTATTACGTAAGTTTATAATTTCATGAAAACGTTGCCCTTTGATCTGCGGAATTAAACTTTTCGGTGTAAATGCAGTGGACAGGTTTGTTATGTTCAAGAATACAGTTTTACTAAAAACTTAAAATTAAGTTAATGTTGTTCAAATTACATTGTCAAATCCACATCATTTACAGATATTAAATGTTCTTATAAACGTTTTTTCCAGAATAGAGATCTACAGCGGCTTGTGGATCTACAGTGGTAGAAGAGGACATTTTCTTATTTGTATCCGAACAAAAATACAATCAAAACTAGCTTAGTGGCATTCGACAGACACCTGGGGTTCCTAACCAACCAACCAATCAACGTCTGTCCCAAATACAATCAGTAACATAGTAACAAAACAATGCCCCCGCCCAACTGATTGTGTCATGTTTCTAACTATAGCTATTATTTTGAATAACAAATATTAAAACTAGTAAAGTTTTTAATAATATTTCTATAAAATTTAAACGTTGGATTTTTTCAAATCTATAAATGAAGCTAGGTGACAATTAACTAACTATTTTAAGATATATAAGATATGTACAGAAAATATTTTAATTATCTTTGGAAAACGGAATTCCAAAACGTAAGATTTTAAATATTAACGATGTTAACAAAATCATTATTGAATATTTTTTTATTGATTGATAATTGTATATTTATCATCAAAATATTGATTTTGTGGCAATGTCCATATATGGATTTTTAGGAAAAGGGTTAATGACATTTATTTTCTCGAAAGGTTATCGCTGAAAATACTTAATGGAGAATTTTTCCTTATTTTCAAAATGGATCATCTTAATTTGTCCAATATCCGTGAGGACATTGCAAAGTGAATATCATTCATTTTCCTGAAAAGCTATCATTAGAATATTATTCCCTTTCTAACGTCTTTGAATACAGCATAGTACATAAAATAATGAGAAATTGCAAAAAGATACTTGAAAAAGAGTTTTTGCTTATCTTAAATAATGATTTACTGGTGATGTCGGTAATATTATAGATATTTGATAATTAATATTTTTGAATTCAACATGCGAACAATTATTTATATATTATTTATTTTATTCAAGACAGATGCTTTCAAATGACCACATTAAACAGAATATTTAAACATTCTTTATTCTTATTCAAGACCAATGCTTTCAAATGACCACATTAAACAGAATATTTAAACATTCTTTATACTCTATACAAAAGCATATTAATTAACAAGTTATACGTATATACTTTTCTTCTTTGTCACCTTTCCCAGTACTGACCCTGTTTCCGTTTTGTGATATGTATTATCAACCTTACCTCGCACCTAAGCACCGTACAGTATGGATACAGTTCCCATGCCAGAGCCTATCCTTTCCTCGACTGCAGTGGTGACTTATTCCGTTACCTTCCCCATAAGATATCTGTCACTGGGTGTGGTGTCCGCTCGTCTACATAATGTACAGTATATATATATATATATCTACACGTCACACATACGTCATAAGCACCTGTACATGTATGAGTAAGGTGTTACACGGAACTAAGACCGGCTTTACTTGAGGATTTTCCTCGGCTTTATTAAAAATGAAAACTATAATTCTACATTTACATATAAAACGATAAGTTTTGACAATGTGTTTCCAGATATCGACATGTCACATGAAACGAGGTTATCTTCCACGGCTTATATTTCAGAGCTCTTTGTTTTCTCAGGCAGAATGCAAAGGAGACTTCCATATTAAAAAGTAGTACTGGAAATTGTACAATCTGACATTTATTCATAATAAAAAACAGGTTTTACGAAATAGATTCCAGTTATACCTAGCTGGAGATTTGCACGTTTCAATAGTTCTTCTTTCTTTCTGTCTGTTAAAGTTTTGTTTAAAGAAATGAAAAATTCATTCTTTTAGATACAGATGGTTGTGACGATTATGCCATATCATGTATAATATAAATAATACATTATATCTAGAAAAAGATTCGCTTCAGTCAGATTTGATACATTATTATATAACTGTACTTACTTATAACTAATTAAATTCCTCAACACATCTTTAATGTAGTTTTGAATATTATATTATAATGTAATTTAAATGTATATAAATGTATGTTGAAATATTATGACATTTAGTAAATAGTAGAAAAATCAATTCCTTTTGAAAGTTCATTATTAGACAAACAATAGTGTGGAATGGTGACACTTTTGTCTAAATGTATTGGATGTCTATTCAGTTCCATCCTGCTTCCCTGATTTTCCTCAGAACGTATTGCGCACATTTTTCTAACACTCTTCAAGTAAAAATAAACAGGGAGTGATCTCAATTAATGTAATGTTCGTTCATTGCTGACTGAAATTTTATACTGAAGAGATTCCTCGATAACATAATTTTTTCTTTTTATTGTATCATTATGAAGCTTCACACGTTGTTACGAAACGATGTATTGAAACGTGCAAACACTTTTTAAGTGATTCACATTATTTCATTTTAGTTAACTTTTAATTGCATTAAATCTAATGCATAGCCCTTATTTATTCTATATTAAAGTAGTATGTATAGTTTATTTATAGTTTTTTTTAATAGTTATTCAGTTTATTTATTAACTATAGTTTATATATAGTGTAAAAATATTCAAGATGAAACAGTTGATTATGAAAATAAATTTATATATATTTGAATACAGATGTGATCTGAGTTGATGATCAGGTTAATCATATGATCTAACTAATCGAATCCCTTTTTGTTTTTTCCACAATATGTATTATATATTTTTGTGAATTAGTCTGTTACTACCATCGTACGCTAGATTGACTATGGAGTCAATTTTTTCTTTCTATTAATATTCAAAACAGTAAATACTAAAAATTTCTAAATTTAAATAAAAATAAAACTAGAACATTTTGATACTATAATAGCAATAACAGTTATCGCTATGTTAGACCTGTAAGTGACCACACCCTTTTTTTTACAATTTATAAATACTTTAATTTAAAAGTGCTCTTTCAGCTGTCAATTTATTTTAATAATTATAGGTGAAATAAGTGTTGTTCCATTACATTTGGTATCATCCCCTTTACATACCTCCAGTTCAATTTCTACCACTCTTATAGTTCAATTCAACACAACCAAGAAACAAATGAAAATAAGAAAGAACTTAACAAATCAATTATTGTCAAATATAGGCGGCGCAACATTTCAGTATAATACTATCAAGATGATAATTAAGGGGAAACAACTTGCAGGACCGAACTCCAGGGCGGTCAAACAAAAGGAGTGTGTTACCATTAAACCACAAATAATAATTTAAAATATGTTTAAAATCCAAACTTCGTTTGTATTCTACATAACTAGCCTGGAATGATAATATGGCAAAGTCAAACATGTGCATAAATGATTCTAAACAGTTTACAACGATTTACACACCATATCATCACTATTCCCATAGTTTAGCACCTAGTAATTAATTAAACTTGTATAACGATGTGTAAATTGTAATGGAAATAAATAAGATTGAATTTAGTATACAATTGGAAATGATGTTGTACAATTTTACAAATGTATTGTATTTTATGTTGTCATTAGCTATCGAATCATTCACTAGGATTGTTATCAGTTACGAAATAGATCACTATAGTTATAATACTTATTCTAAAGTGTGTTGTATATTAACTACTATTTACTTTCATCTAATCGCTCCATTATATGTTGTGTTATTGTTCGGTTCTATCACATCATTTTCCAGTCTTACCAACTCAATATTCTATATAATGACGTTAATGAATTGCTGCTATAGCCGCTGGAATTACACGCAAATAAACCATTTATCCCTTTACATATTTTATATATTAACTCTTTGTACCTATTCGTCATGGTTTTTAGTTGGCCTAAATGGATATTGTTAAACGTGGCGATATTTAGTATTTTGTACTATTACTATAGAATAATAATTTCACGTTTGTATAATATTAATTTTATTTTTATTAACTTCGTTAGAGATGAATAATGTAACGCAACTGTGACAATTTCAGACAGTTGAAGCTGAAGTTTTAAAAATTATTAACAAAAATGTAATCTTACTTTTTGATTCTTGGTTTTAAAGAAATTTTATTACCTGTTTTATTCGAGGGTTATTGAAGTGTTAATAATATAGAAAAACCTTGAAACTAGAGAAAATTATTTAACCTGCCCCAAATGCCGACTTATTTGATAAAAAAAAGATTTTGACCTAATCATTTTTTTTGAATACCTCAATTTGAAATATGAGGATAATTTTATATTATTTTATTATTATTTTATTCATGTGCTTATTAGGTTTACGATTAAATCGGCATAATTTTACAGTATAATCATTAGCTATTATACATCCTTGTCTACATTCCGTCTATGATATTATTTCATCACATACTTTATTGGATGTTTAATCTAAGTTTTAATTGTTTATTTTGCATCTTAATTAGATTATAAAAATTGACATGGGGCAAATTTATGTTGTATGTTTTTAGTGTATTTTATAACAAATAGGTTTTTCAAAACAATGGCCACATGTAAGTTTGAAAGCATTCGACATATTAAAACATGGTCGTATTATTTAACGTTCATAATGTCATCAAAGTTACCATTTTCACCGTGTTTTTATAAAGAAGTTATTTTTTAGATTTATGATGATAACATTTTGACATAATAAACACATTAGAGTTTGTGACTTTTAATAAGCATGTTTAGTATTTAACTAAAATTTTTATATATCAAAAATGTGTATTTTGTCATTAATTGAACAAAATATGTGTTGATTTATAATCATTATATTATTACATTATAAAAGTTTAACCTTACATTTTCATACTTTTTCAATATGATTTATATGTGTGGATTCAATAAAAGAAATAAGATTTATCAAATGGTTCAGAAGATAATTATCACAAAATTCTGTTTAAAAAAATATATTTAATTGAGCCACAAATAACTTTATATAATTTTATCCGATACATTAAATACAAGCAAATGATGCAATATTTGTTTCTAAGAGAATAGTATGATCAATTTAATATAACAACATAAATTATAACAACAAAAATCGTGGCTACAAAAGAAAACATATAATTCAATAACATCTATGCATAAATAAACACATGCAAACTGTGACAGAAAGCGTAAAGAACATCGGTTGTGTATTTTGTATACGTTGATCATAAATACCACTTTGATTATGAGTAAGAATATGACGGAGAGGATGTCAAGATGTAGCATTAATTGTTTTCAGTTAATTTGGGACCATTTTTTAGGTGTCCTGGGGGAGAGGTTATCGTACAATGCATTTTGTTTTCATAACAGTTCATTCTTTATTTATATTTTAGTAAAAGCGCGCCTGAATATCATCCGATTCCCTGTTTTGTCCACTTAACTGTTGTCCCTACTTTTTTCTTCTTCTCCTTTCCAGGCCTTCCAGTTAGATGCTGACCTATGTGCAAAATTCGTTTACATGTCAAACCGCAGTGAGATCTGAAGTTAGGTGAAGCGCGCCACCAACCATGCTTTTCTATTGTTTTATCTTTTGTCGGACAATCACCACTTTTACTTTCTGCTGGCTGTGTGAACTGTATCAAGGTGTATAAAGTGTACCTATATTATTTACCATAAGTATGATTATTGCACAGTTTAATCACAGTCTATTCTGTATAATATACCTAGTATGACTTTAATAATTGTATATTCCTTAAAATATGAGAAATACCATCATACCCGTTCCCAGCTCTCACCGAAGACAAATGTTTACACAAGTTAGGCATATTGTTAACAAGATTTTGAAAGAAATGTCGTTTACTTTCTTATTTTCATCTAGCAAACACGTCTTTGTAATCCTTTGTAAGCCAGGGGGAACCTAGTTTTCAAAGGGGCATTTGAAGACAATTTTTTAATTAAACATAATTTAATTGATACACGTATAGAGGGGCAATTCTTACAGTCCGATACATAATATAATACATAAAATATTAACGGTACTCAAGACAATTCATCCATAAAAGTAAAACGAAACATTTTACAATACAAGACGCTGATATAATATAGTATAGATAATAGGTTTGTTTGTTGTTTTTTTAAATATTCACATATTATGTGTTTTTTAGTCTAAATAATCCAAAATGTTCAAAAATCAAATACCGCTTTGGCGGAAAGTTTTCATTAAATAAGATGCGGTGATAGACAACTGTTTGCTATATACCCAAAATTGAATGAAAATCCTGAAACATTATTATAGTGTAAAATTATACATTGTACTTGTTGCATACAAAATTCGAGTGTGATAAGATAAGATAGGAAAAGTTGCAAGGAATGTATTTATATATAATAGGCAAACATAATATCACGAACTATCTGCATCACAGATCCTGAGTGTCTACGTACAATACGTATGAAGAGAAATAACGTTCTACTTTCCACAACTGTCAATTATTAGTTAACGTGAGTAGAATTTATACATAATTATATTAGAAAAACTCGCTGCTGAAAAGTAGTATTAATTATCTTGCGATAACATTTCTTTGACCCAAGGGCATCAGACTATTTTGAGGATGCCCATATACCAACGAACGGTAAAGCGGGGGGTTGATGGTCCCCCTGGATCCCTCCTTCAATGATTATTTAATTGTGATTTTGTACGATGCATGTTTTGCAGGCGTTTTAGTGTTGGAGAAAAATGTTGACAATTTTAATGAGACAGTTCTTTTTGTTCCAGATATGGTTTATGAATCTACTGTTTACTCACATGTTGTTGTAAAATAAACACAACGAAATATATATATAAAATGATTTACGAAAGCCAAAGGACTCCACAAAAGTTACGTCTACTTATTAACATTTGTGTTTTATGACAATTTAGTATTCTATCCGATTTCAAATTTTGCACATGGACTGAATAATTTTTTAATTCAATTTAGCTTATCAGATTATTTTTTGAATTAACAAATCTTTTACATTATTATTTGTTATCTTTAGTATTACATAATAAATAATTAAGACGTGTGTTCCAATATTATTCAATTCTAACTAAACTGTACAACCAGGACAGAACAGAACAGAGAAATCTCTTTGCTATGGTAACCTTTTTATTATATCAAAAACATATATATATATATATTTCACTTTCCAATTTAAATGAATAATTTGTACTCAAAAATTGCTATCTGTTGTTATGCTATTAACTATACAATATATTAATAGATATGCTATATCCTTATGAATACCTATCAAAGTTGTTCTATGCATAATAAAAGAACTATTTATCTCGATCAATCTCTTCACAGTGTAATCAATAAACACTTCATTCACTCTTCAAAACATTTATAATTAAAATAATACATCTAAATTTCAATCAATCGATTAACACTTTCTGATGTGAGCTTAATATTATATTATGAAGTACATCTATAAAGCTACTACAATTATTCGTATATTTATTAAGAAATTGCTGTTATTTTTTATTTTTTTATTTTATAGCTTATGGAATAAAATGTTTTATTTTCATATATTTGTTACAGTAACTTTATTTATCGTCAGTTATTTCATACTTATCACTAACTGCATGTTAAGTTGATACAATGTTTGTGTTACGATAATGTTTCATAAACTTCTGTAAGCGATAAACATACATATATAAAACATAAATGTACTCGTTTTTTTATATATAGTTTTCTTGATTTCTGTATTTTGATGTCAGATTGCAAATTGCTGACAGTGATTATATTTTCGTAATGACACAATTGGTACTTTTGCTATTATTAAACCTTGGCTTCTTCATATAGTAATTATGCAATTATTCACATATTAATATATCATTTACATTCACACCAGTAACGAATTGATTCTTTTTTTGAAAAAAATTAAGAGTGATATATCATGTGGTGCATCCTTTTTTATTTATTTTATGGTGTACGCTGATATTTCAAACTGCTTTTTTTATTTAGTTGAAATGGTTTTTTTAAACAGAATGTTTTCGCAAGAAGTTTTTACTTATAGAATTCTAAGTATAATACTTTTTCTTATTTTTTACATACTTTAACTAAATATTTTATTTAATGTTCTAATACATTTTATGGAAAATTAGCTGCAAAATATTTAGTAAAAATAGCATTATAATTATTTTTATAAACTCGATTTATCTTTTGGTGCATTTCATTGTCGTTTAATAAATTTACCATTTTTACGCGATAGTTAAAACAATCAGTGAACAATATATATAGTGATATTTTATATAATAATGTTATCATACAAAATAAATATATGAATAGACTAAATATGATAATAGAAAGATCTATATATAGCAATCAGATATCAATTTACAGAATTGGTTGAAACAGCAAAATTGAAAATAATCTTATAGGAACATTAAATGGACTAATATTCTATTCATCACTGATATACTTTTTCTACAATTCTAAGTTATTATTAAAATCAAACATGTTAAATTTAGCCATATTATTGTTAAGGTTTGTTGAATTTTGCGTTGTGGATGAGTTCATTAAACTTTAATTAAATTATGTATTTAACGTCGAATTTGTTTAATAAACACACAAAAACAGATCAAGGACCCTGATGGATTAGGACCCTCCAAGGGTCGCTAACTATCGACTAGCACAGCTGCTAGCCAGGAACGGGAGAGTACAAGGGTGGGCTCGAACCTGCTTCGAGACAACATCTATCCCTTGGCATCCGCAAGCCAGAGTCTTAACCACTCGGCCATTCCCATGTCAACTGCTAATCGTGTTGCACGCAATGATGATGTTGGAAGTTCTCAATATTAAGTTCAACATATGGTAGAGATGCAACCGATATACGATATTATTATTGATAATAGCATTATAGATATATAGTGTGTTCTCATTTACTATTTTGAAGATACTTTCACTCTCTCATCACTTATAAGAAAACTAACAAAAGCAGTTATTGGAGGCAAGTTGGGGGATCTATCCTTTACCCAATCATGAACTAATTTCCTTTTTACCAAAACTTCATTAATCTCTAATTTTCTGTAAAGAGCCGCTTTTCCTCAGAGCAAATGGTCGGAGTACTTGAAAAAACCTAGTTAACCATTCTGCAATAGAATGTCGCGGTATCCCTTCTTACATTTTAAATGAACACACTAATTTATCCATACTGATTGAACATGTTGCTGGAAAGGTTGACATGTTAGAAGATCCGATATTCATTATTAGTACATTTGCTTTAGTTTAAATTATACGTTTAAAATATATCTGTAAGTTTTAGTTACTAGTATATACGTGAATAATATATTAATAAATATGTAAAATATTAATAATAATTTAACAATAAAATTTGAATTACCGTTATTATCAATAATTATGAGAGTTCAATATATATTCTATGAATAATAGAAATATATATTATTTGATATAAAACGCTTTAAATAATTGTAGTATTGATTACATCAATATCATCATTTAATATAATCAGTATAATAATAAGGAGTCCAATAATGGGATAAATAATGATTAATCAGTGAGTGTTTTACGTTATATATAATAAATGACATTCTTTATTCGTTTCCAAGAACTATATTCCATACTCTGAAAAGTTGTCTCTGTATTAAAATCATAGTCATTTTGGTTTCGTAATTTGAATATTACCATTTACTATAATTAATTTGTTTTTAAATGTCAGTCTTTCATAACCATTATATATTTTATTGAAGTAATTCGTTTTTAGAAAACGCAATGTGTTAGACTGTCTGCCACGATATGCAAATTGAATTGTATATATGAAGTCAATTATATTGACTAACAGTGGTAACTTCAATGTATTTTTTATTTATAGATTATATCTTTTTTTAAATATTGTGATATACACCGTCTACGCAATATATATATTATACGGTATACATTATATTACATATATTAACTCGGTTAATATGTCTCGTTATAATAATATGTCAATTGGATCTGATTGTATGATTTCAATAATTGTGATTCAGACATAACATGAATTCTTCATTAGTTGATGTGGATGGCAGCTTACTTCCTCTCAGCGGAAGCTGTTGTCATTTGATAAAGAAAAGATTAAACACACCGAAACTATTTCATCACTTCCTTGTCGATTCACTTGTTATAAAAACGTTGAGTAAATAATTATTTCAATTAAATAAAATAATATAAATCAATTTCTCTGCGTTAACATAACAATATTTAAATTATTTGAAATACAACTTTTCTTCAATAATTTGTTTTATCTATTACGTTTTCTTTTTGACTATGCGCAATATCGTAAATAATGCGACAAAACTAATTGAACTAACTGTAAAATAATATTTTTGAAATGTTGTATATTTTTACAAAAAAAACTATGATAACTATTTCAGAAAGCGAGAGGTTTCATTTTCAAAAAATCATATATATGCACTTTTTAATTGTACGTTTAAATTTAATTGTCAAATGGGCTTTTTTAAAAAATATTATTTTATAAAAGTGCATAATAAAAATTAAAAAAGAATATATAATGTTTGAAACAATTATCATTTCCACATTATTTTATGGAAAATATTTACTTTTCCTCAAACGTAAAAAGAAAAATTATTTGTAATTAAACGAATAATCGTTGCAGCGGTAAATCAATATAATTTTGTGCGTGTCATTTTTAATTTCTATAAACCAATTTATATACAATGTAACCTTATCGATTTTTCGTTGGTTACACATTTAATATTAATACTCAGTAGATTTACTAAACGAAATATATACATTTCTAAATAGTAAAAGAATGATACTATACTTTAATGGTACATTATTTTTTTAACTGTATAACTACAACTAGGTGTGTATCAAGCTACATAACCATGACAACTAGGTGTGTATCAAGCTACATAACCATGACAACTAGTTGTGTATCAAGCTACATAACCATGACAACTAGGTGTGTATCAAGCATCAATTTATTCAAAGACATACATTATTTATGTTGATCTTATTACAAAAAGTTACTTTAAATATTAAAGTTATTTTATTTTTTATAAAATATTTAATATAAAAGTACGTAGTTCTTTTAAAATTCATTGTATTAACTGACATCAATTCTTCCTTTTAGAAAAGGATATAATGACATATTGAAGGAATATAAATATATTATTTTATTAGTATTGTGCATACGATACCTGTATTCTTTTTGACAATACATAATTTGCTCCAAGAAGCGAATACATTACTTGACTAAAAACATAATCCACAACTGCTTTGTGAGATATGCGAGGAATAAAATAATTAGAACAAAAGTTTCTATTCTATAAATAGTTAAGGTGTCAATCAAGTTTTTATAAATTATTGTAGGCTATGGTTTAATGACTGCCTTTATGAAGCTGTTGATATCATCGAATTGTTTTTGACGACAAAATGATTTATCATGCTGTGTCTATTGTTCCGGTAAATGAAGACAATTGAAATAATGAGTTTTGCATCTTCTGTTGATTTCTGAGTCGAGATTTAAATTCGTGACTATATAAAAGGAAATATTATTTTTTCTAATTCTAATAATATGAAGTTATAATTAATTCATCAAGAATATAGTATATTAATAATGTACACAAAAAACAATTAAAAAAACTTAATCAAGCGAATTATTGAGACAAATCCATTATATCGCTAAATAATTTTTAGCATTTATCTAATTAATATGTGAAACAGTTTATTTTAAGACGACCTTGTGTTCCATGTCTAAAAGTGGAAAGAAACTTCTTCGGTCTGAGATTTGAAATTTGGTAGGCTGCACATATTAATATGGTCATTATAAGATCATGTGAGGCATAACATTGATAATATCTCAACTGTAAGCTCCAGGGTCTAAGGAAGTTATCAGGTAGTCTTAAGTTTAGCGAGAGATGAACTTTGGAATGTTTACACTGTATGAAAACGTTTTATAAAATTATATATGTTCTGGAATACTGGTTTAAAGTAACAATTAAAAAATGTAATTTCTGGTTATATCAAATAGTTTTGCTTGATATTTCTGTTGATGTAAACCATTAATACAGATAATATTACTTGACCGATTAAACTGAAAAGTTTACCTAATAAATATAGCCAAAATTAATTGTATTGGCATAAATAATATTTTTGTCATACATCAAAAATCAACAATATTGTTCTTATGATATCCTGATAGAAAATAACGTGAAAGGCAATTACCTGAACTTTATGTTAAACTGAAGTATAATCGTTTTTTTTAATGCAAGTGAATTTTAACAACTCAAAAACCGATAGATTACGTCATCATGCAAGAGCCACATCAACAAAGATATTGCTAAAATAATCCCCCATCCACAGAGTTTAAAAAACATGTGCTTCACGGAAGCCTATAAATGGCTGTGATTCCCATTGCTGGGGGATCCAACTGTATGTATGTATTGAAGACTGTCTCAAATCGTAATTGGTGACATTTTATAATTTGTATAGGATGATGTAATTTTTACTTTTAGTAATTTTTAATGTTTACCTTTGCAGTAGAGAAATGACGTGATGAAGTGCAGCTTCAACCTGTATCAGCGTAGTTTTCTGGTATGAATGGCTTTTCCATAACTAATTGCAGTTCACAGCTAGCTCAAATATTGGACCATTTTAGGATAACACACCGCCAACGGTTAATTTAAATAATGAGCCCTTTATGGGTTAAGCAATTGTTTCCTTTCCATAGAACTCGTATGATCATGTTGTTCACCATTTGTTTCCAACGCGAACTTTCCTAATTAAAAATATAAATTCATAGAAAAATCTAAATGTAAAAGACCTTCACACCCAGCGCTAACTTCCACATATACAAATATGATAATACTTTCTCTATTTATTTAATTTATTCTTAACTTTTGTTGAAATTATATTTATGTAATCACTATTCAATTTTGCTACTTTGCAAAATATTAAACAGTTTCTTTCTTAATATGCATACCCTTTATTTATATCTTTTACTGCTAATAAAAACATTATACAAATTATTTATTTATTTTAATTATTACTAAATTGTCCATTTCACAGTTTTTGATTTGGAAAAGCAATTTTTGGAATATTCGGCTAAACATTTAATTACTTGATTTAAATAAATAGTCGTTGATTTTCAAGAATTTCAAGAATTTGTATAATATATACTATATAAAATGACTTCAACTAAACTAATATGTATAATAGGGAATGTTATATCAGTATATCATTAAATTATCTTTTAAATCTACTTTGGATACTTTTTACCATTTATATTATTGAATATAACAATTCGTTATTATTAATTACAAAGTGTTGATTATTAACTAAATTAAAATATTTACGTCATTTTACAATATACAATATATACAATATTATGAGCATCACAGTTAGAGTAAACAATAATACAATTGTTCTGTGTAGGTATTTATATCTAAAAAATATTTAATTATTTACACCAATCTATGTACTTGTTCTTTAATTTTCTAATTCCTTATATGTCTTAATTTAAATCTTTCAGCTGACACGTACGTATGATGCCATATTGCTTTCAACCTTATCCTTTCTATATCTGCTATTAGTTCCGCTGAATATTTATGGAAAGCTCTTTTTTAAAGCAGCTTATCTGCCCCATCCGTCTTTAACTTTCTAATTCTATAAATTCAACAAAATAATTTTTTCTTTAACATAAATTTTTTATAGCATTATGTGATATAACTGATGAAATTATGTTCTACTGTGTTATATTTATAAATTTAAAAATGTTGTGCTTCTGCACGATTTGATTAAATGAAAAAATTTTACGAAATATAATTAATGTAACATTTAAATGCTGTTTCTAAACATTTACAGTTTATTTATTTCGAAATGCCTCAATGCTAATGCAAATTCATTAATTTAACCTGTCATTATTTGTTTGATTAGAATAATTGTGGCTGTGAACGAAGTACGAATTTAAAATTGCAATTGTATTGATAAGACGAACATATGCTCTGTTTTGGCAAAATATAGAAGTTTAAATTAGATTGATTTTTACCATTTCAAAATCGTACAAGTATATACGGTGATAAAATAAATAATGTATACAAGTAAACAATATATACGAGTATGTATATTAAACTGTAGTCAAGTACGTAATTAATAATGCGCATAATCTACTCCATTTAAAAATTATATTGTTTTATAGATATATTTTGATCACATTTTTGGCGAAAGTGTAATAAAAGTAGCATACGTCAAGATTATTATTGATGAAATTGATGATGGAAAATAATTATATTGACCCAATTTGAAATGATTGACACCGGGCCGGGAACATGAATAGTCAACATGTCAACTTTTTACACAATGTTGTATTTTAATGGGCACCTTTCTGCTCTTTGCTTTTGAAAATAACCTATAGCGACATTTGCAAGAGAGGGTCTGTGTCAAATTAATATATAGGACCAATCGATATCCACTATAGGAAGAAAAGGAAGAAAACAGTATTATCCTATATATTAAATTGTAGCATTTGAATATTATGCAATGAAATGTAGAATGTGGTCGAAATTGAAAACTTTGAATCAAAAAGTGTAAATTGAGGAAACGTGTTTATATTAAAGCGTATATATTATTATACAGAAAGATAAATACTCTTCTTGGAAACAAGCGGTTTCCAAAAAAGCAACAAGAAGTTACAAGAAAATGCCTTTGGGGAGACTCATTAATTTAAAAAGCATAATTGTAAACGATGTCGATTGTTGGGAATAATATGTCGGAGGAAGCACTATTAGTACCAGTAATGGGAAATAGAGAAGTCAACATTTTCTTACTAGGAACGACTATCGATTGATCCTCAAGAAGCATCTGAATTACAATATACACCACGAAACTGATCCAACGGGAAATGTGGATTGGAGTAATTGTATCCATACTTTATGTGTTTGTATTGCGATATATATATTTTATATATACATGTTTACAATATTAGCTTAGTTTAATATTCACCTCAGCTCACATATATTAATTTTGTTATAGTCGAATTGTAGTTTTTTTATACTATTAATATAAATTTTATAATTTCAAGTTATAAACACAGAATTATTAGGCACAGAGAAAGAAGGTATTTTAGTTTTGTCAAATTTATTCTAAAAGTTGAATTAAATATTGATTAAATATAATTAAATATTAATGTTTAATAAAAAAATATCAAATTTTATTCAATTCTTGCATCCATTTTATCATTTAAATATTTTATATAAACACGATTGTTATAACATGCAAAATGGACAAAAAAGCGAACAACGTTGAATAATAAAATAAAAAAACCTCAAATTTATCGAAAAGAAATATTTATGCTAAAATCGCAACAAATTATTGTCGAAATCAAAAAGCGGAAATAGGATAGGGTAAGTGTCGTACCGAAATCAAATATGTACGTTTAAAATAATAATGTAGAAAAACATTTAAAACTAATAAAAAAAACGGTATATATGCATACAAATACAAAAGAACAATAAAACAATTGTAATCATTATATGGATAGGCTAAGACGCTTTGTTACATATTATATTTCAAATTTCAAATACAAAAGAAGAAAATAGAGCAGTAGGTCTACCAACGTGTTAATTAGGTACAACTGAATACATGTTTACATTACAATTAAGGTGTAAAATCTGCCAACCAAAATGTGTGATGCAAGTGGTATATAGGTGAGTTCTTTAAAGATACATGGTAGCACCGGCGGATCCAGGGGGAAGGGGGGGGGGGGGGGGACGCCCCCCCCCCCAATTTTTCAAACCTCCCCTTTTTATTTTGCCGCATAATTTTTTTGTTACGTTATTTTATAAAAATATTGTTTTAATTATGAAATTATGAAAAAGTTAATAATTGATGTGCCCTTTTTAAATGGCGCCCCACCCCCCTTTCATAAAATCCTGGATCCGCCGGTGTATGACAAGATTGCTGGTTCGATCGATTTAGCTCAATTTTTGGAATGCTTCAAATTGGTAAAATTTGTGTAATTTCAAATTTAATTTGAAGATTATCTTTTTTTTAGTAGGAACAATTAAAATGTAACATAAAAGTGAGACTGAAAGCAACTTTTCGTTTTACATTTTGGACAATTTTTAAATCATTTTGTTTGTACTGAAGAAGGATTTGACTACGAAATGTCTAGTACATTTATTTAAATTCATTTTTTATTGTAACCGTGGATTTTACAGAAAGTGATTTATATATTTACATGTTTTGTTTTTATGGATATTTAATATTATGCCAAGCATCTTTATGCACATTTTGTGCACATCTGTTTTGCATGTTTAGATCTATGATTTTTTTTATATAGTCACCTAATATGTCTTGCAAGTCTGACAGTGTCTTTATGACGTATTTCTACCTTTTAGACTTTAGTAATCCCATTTAAATTAAATTAAAGGTATATATAATATAGCTCGAGTAAAAGTGTCCTATTATGGGAATGGAGCCTAGTTACTCCCCCCTTTTGAAACACGGTCTATAGTTTTGGATTAAATTGATTTAAATTACGAATGATAAAAGTTTAAATGTTAAAAGCACACTTTAATTAAATTTAGGGATTATAATCATTCAAAAACATTTAATTTTTAGATTTAAAGATAAAGTTTCACATCATATAAATATATACATAGGTATGCGGTATAGTTTAACTTTGTTGGGGTAACTCGCAAAAGAAAACAATTTTAGTTAAAATTATAAAGTTTTATAGAATACACTGACAGGTTGTCAGAAGAGTGGGTAATGTCGTAGAAATTGAAGACATTTAATTAATACATATTTCAGCACAATTTAGAAAAAAAGTGTTGGCGTTACAATTGTTTAAAAAAATAGAAATAATTTTCACAAGTTTAAAATATAATGAACTTTTTTACAAACCATATAATTTGAAAGAAATATAATCTATTTATATAAAAATAAATCTAATTCTTCATGCGGAATCACACAACATAGATATTAACATATTTTAAAGTTAATAAACAGGTCAACCAATGCATCTGCCCCAGTGCGGGGAAGGATTCGAACCCCAAACTAGCCACATCTGTGCCAGTCAATAACCGTGTCTAACATAATTATTTGAATTCTTTTACGGCGACTATTGCACTTATATATATTAAGCATATACAATATATATGTTTAATATATATATAAGTGCACACAGTACTTATAATCAGGAGAACTCAATGGAGTATTGATTGACAGGCTAAAATGTGGCCTATAGTGATTGGTGGGTTCGCTAACTAATTGTTAAGTTGCAGGTTCGATTCATATACTTTGTACTAACTGATGAGGGACAAAACTCCGAAATCGGTCGGCGCTCTGAAGATAGATTTACTCTCAAATTATTTATTTTATAAAGATGATAGTATTCAGAGGAGACGGCCCTTTAGTTTAATATGTTATTTCAATTAAGAAATAGTAAACTTTATCGTGGATATCAGATATCAGTCTGGAACTTTATTTTGAAATATTTAAAAACGAACTAATAATATAATATATGTATGTGTATATAATTTCATATGTATCAATATACCATGTATAACCAGTTAATGTGTAATTAAATATTATTTTATGTTACGTTCTCGAGAAGTAGCGAACAGCCAGTCAGTACTCCACATCATTGAACAGATTATATATATATATATATTGAAAGAAAGAATATAACATGACTCTTCCCCTAATTAATGGTTTCCGTGCTTATAATCCATTTTGTCTTATTAGTTATGAAGTCTATTTTATTTTAAAATGATTACTTATTAAATTGAAATTCTTTATTAAGTGCATGAACTCTTAATAACATATCATGCGCACTAAATTAGAAACAAAAAGTTAAACAAACATTCTAACAAAAAATGAAATAAATAAATCATCAGATAAAGGTTTATTCTTACAATAATTGGCTTATCACAAAGTAAAATCTGAAAGAAATATTTTGTGGTTAGATATAAAGATAGTGTTTGGCGACAATTAAAAAAAAAAAAAGTTTACATTGAGAAGAATTGTAGAAACAGGAGTATATCTTTATTTAATTCAATTGTTTATAATTCTATTTATTAGTATTTAGATTTCATTTAGATTTCATTTACATTTCATTTACATTTCATTTACATTTCATTTACATTTCATTTACATTTCATTTACATTTCATTTAC
>JAUZND010051632.1:0-19380 GCA_034780555.1 Coelogynopora nodosa | reverse complement strand
AGACAGGACATTTCCTGTTACTGGGCGGATGGTGGGTATTCCCGCCTACAATAGCCGGTTCAACCCTGCGCCCCGGAGCTCTGCTTCCACAAGTGTGACAGAACCATCGGCCCTCCTCTAATCCTGCCCTACTAAGACCACTGCACTCCTGCTTCCGGCGGCAGACCCTGCCAATGCCGGCTGCGCACCTGAGAGGCACTGTTCCTCTCCGCGGCATGACACCACAGTAGGAGCAGGCCTCACCCACCGGGCCCGGGTTTTCCTCTACATCCCAAGACCGGAGTAGGAACCCTCGAGAGTCATAGTCTGGGTTAAGACTCCCGGCGGCCAAATATCCCCGCCTCAAGTGCCCAGAAAAAGGGGGCCCCCTCATCCGTAACCCGTCAGTATTTGGAGTTTTATTATCATCGTGTCGTTGTGGAATGGAGTTGGAAGATAAAGATTATTAATAATCAGAAAGAGGACCTGGTGTTCTTTGCATTTTTGTAGGAAGGGAATTTGAACACGTATAATACTTAATTTCTCACTTGCAACGAACATTCTACGTATCAAAGCAGTTTGGGTCTGAAGCAGACACAATCTTTGGGATCATCAACCATCAACACACAATGATAAAGTTGGAAATCGAATACCCAGACGCGACCAACTCAATTTCCCTCCAAGACTTCCAACTCAGGGCGAAAATCGATGGCACGGTCACCACAGAATTCTACGAGAAAGCAGCTAAAAGCGACCTTCTACCCAACCACCTGTCAGAAATACCCAACTCATCTAAACGCAACATCCTAGAGAATAAAATGAAACGTCGAACTTCTAGATGTGCAGTTGTACACAAAGCCCAAATCCATGTTAATTCCTTCAAAAAACGAATGAGAACCAATGGATACCGCGCAGACTTCATGGGCAAGACAACATAAAAGCAGAAGCCAACCCAATAATTTCCTTAAAACCGATCCCAGTCACCCAAATGCAATATAAAAAAATCAAAACATAGCGAGCGTTAATTTTAAACGTTGTCGATCGAACCAGATGGTGCATAATAGCTTAGATAGAATAATTGAAAACTTATTTGTAATATTCTTTTTATAATTACATCTTCTAACATTTTTGCAACCACAACTTTATTCACTTATCATGGCAGTGGACCTGATACTTATCATTGCAACCACAATTTTATTCGATTATCACTTATCATTGCAAACCACAACTTTATTCACTTATCATTGCAACCACAACTTTATTCTTTTATCATTGCAACCACAACTTTATTCACTTAACATTGCAACCACAACTTTATTCACTTATCATTGCAGCGGACCTGATACTTATCATTGCAACCACAACTTTATTCACTTATCATTGCAACGACACCTTTATTCACTTATCATTGCAGCGGACCTGATATTTATCATTGCAACCACAACTTTATTCACTTATCATTGCAACCACACCTTTATTCACTTAACATTGCAATCACAACTTTATTCCCTTATCATTGCAACCACAACTTTATTCACTTATCATTGCAGCGGACCTGATACTTATCATTGCAACCACACCTTTATTCCCTTATCATTGCACCCACAACTTTATTCACTTATCACTTATCATTGCAAACCACAACTTTATTCACTTATCATTGCAACCACAACTTTATTCCCTTATCATTGCAACCCCAACTTTATTCACTTATCATTGCAACCACAACTTTATTCCCTTATCATTGCAACCACAACTTTATTCACTTATCATTGGAACCACAACTTTATTCACATATCATTGCAACCACAACTTTATTTACTTAGCATTGCAGCGGACCTGGTACTTATCATTGCAACCACAACTTTATTCACTTATCATTGCAACCACAACTTTATTCACTTATCATTGCAGCGGACCTGGTACTTATCATTGCAACCACAACTTTATTCACTTATCATTGCAACCACAACTTTATTCCCTGATCATTGCAACCACAACTTTATTCACTTATCACTTATCATTGCAAACACAACTTTATTCACTTATCACTTATCATTGCAGCGGACCTGACATCTTTCTTAACCGTCAAAACTACTTTTGTTGATATCAACTCGCTTGAGGAATTGGCTGCTCAGTCTAAAATTATCCCTGTCATTGTCAAAGGAACCAGTACTCAAAATTTGTTTCAGGTTGGTTCTTCAGATTAAATTCTGAATTGTCTCTGGCATTATACTATTTATGCATTACATCTTTATCGCATACTTTAAAATAATTATTGTAGATATATATTTGATAAAACTCTATTTAGAGATATATCTAGCACTACCTTGTTAGTGGGGTTAGTAATTATAAAAGGCTATAATGACAGAAAAATAATTAATATAAATAATGATTGTTTTTAGACTTTATACCACCCCCCGCCCTGTCTAACCATACTTAAAATATGCGGATAGTGACAAAATATAACTGTAAACAATATTTGAGACAATTAAATGAAATTCATCGACTTATAATACATATATGTGCTTGTTTGTTTTGTGTAAATAATAACCACAATTACAACACAACTAAAGGAACTGTAGAGAGGTTAGACCAACGTGTTGATGCACAGCAAAACAGAAGATGACAAAACAAAATTATTCGTAATTATTTTTTCATGTTGCGCATTTACGATTTAATTGTGTTTACTAGCGAAAATAACAAAAATAGATTCAAATCAAACTATTCAAAAGAAAGCTTTATAACTTGCTTAAATTAGCCAAGCAACAGATTAATAAATTGGTCAATTGTAAAATCTGTACAGATTAGTAAATTGGTAAGATTCGTACAAATTGGTAACAGTTTTATATAACAGTCAATGTATTATAGAAGATTTTAGACTACCATTTATGTCAATTTTAATATCTGATTCAGTATGGTTATTTTTTACTATTTATAAGAATAATTTATATTATATGTGCGATACACTTTATATACAATACATTACATGAAAAAGTTGTTTATATAGTTTATCACTTATCATTTTTATTGTAATTGAGTAATGACATTTCAACATTATCGACACTATCCTCATTATTTTTCTTATTTGTAATGCCCTTCGGGCGTTTGGGGGAGTGAGTTTTAATAAGTTGGCGTTTCTAGGCTGAATGGAAATTTATATATATTACATCTAGCAATTTAAGCATTAAAGTATTTTGGATTTCGAGATTTATTAAAATAGGTACTATTTAAAAATAGCTTAAATATTTAAAATAGAGCTATAAAAACGAGTGTCGTTTCCAAACGGAGTATGATTTGGGAATAAAAAAGATACATATGAAATAAATATTTAGAAAATATTTAAATTAAAGGAGAAAAACAAAACGCAGAAATAAATTCTACAATTGATTTATATTCTCATGTGGGGCGTTATGAGGTATGTGGGGAGGCGGGTCGGATTATATTGCGGAAAATAATTAGGACACACTAACTTTTTAAGGCTGCAGTTGAGTGCGTAGCAGGAGTGTTAAACAACAATATAGACAGAAATCATAGATAAAAATGAAATGAGCACGTTACATTATAATTTTATGAACGCGAAAAGAATGCTTTCGACAACGCTTTTTACATCGTTAAATAGGCCAAACAACTGCAATTATTTGAATTGAAAAAAGTAATTAAGAAATATTCATTTTGGTAATTTTGTCACTCTTTTGTCACTGTTTTGCAGACAATAAAATTAGCTCAATCATATGTTTTTTTGATATATGAGGCTAGTTTTGTAGGCTGATCAAAATGTCATTGTAAGAAAATCAATTAAGAAAACATTTAAAATGAAAACTTCTTCACAATAATAAACTTTACTTCAAAATTAATGCTAAAAGTGTTCTCGGACTCAATTGTTTTCCCATTTAATAATGAGGAGTTCAGTGACATGAGGCGGTTGAATGTAGTATGTGCGTATACACATACTTTTAATACAACATGGGATGAAATCTTTAGAATTAAGTTATTAACATTTTTTATTTTTATTGTGACGAAATAGGTATACAATGTAGATGACATTTTCAAGAAAAACAACTTCAGATATGGTTTTTTTATAATATATTCATTGATGTCGACAATTATTACGTGCCGAGTGGTTAAGACGCTGGTTTGCAGATGCCGAGGATGTTGTCTCTGAACAGGTTCGAGCCCACTCTCGGACTCTCCCGTTCCTGGCTAACAGCTGTGTTAGTCGAGTGTTTGCGACCCTTAATGGGTTCGTTTTGCATGAAAAATACTCCTGTAACTTTGTGCGTGTGTCACTTAGAAAATAAAGATTAAAAAATCATTTTAAAAAAATACATATTTTGTTTACTGCATTATTTTATAATTTTTTAGTTTGTATTGAATCTAATTTTTTATTAAAACTACATTTTCACTGATTTCAGAATTTAGGTATAATTCTTAATACATTAATGTAGAAAAGTGACGACATCATTCTAGGAGATCAGAAAAATAAATATATTATATTTCTCATCATAAACACATAATTCTAATGGAATTACACAATATCCACTTTATCACATAAGCATATTAGTTGCATTGTTTTCTACATAACTAAATGGGTACCATGTTTTGTAGAACAACCAAATAAGTCCCATTTAAAATATAAAATCCGACTTATTTTATAAATAAAATTTTCGAAATTTATATTTATGATGTAAACCTAACTAAACAATCAATTTATCTAATAACAGTGCATTATTTTTAGGAATTAGAAACCAAGAATGTAGGTTAAAACCAAACTTTTTGTAAGTGGTGGGAAATGGCTAAACATTGCCTATATAGTTATTTCGGAAATATCGATGAAATTTTAATTAAATATAACTGTATTTAAATAATCTCAATACTTAATTCATATCATATTAAATCTAAATAACTTTGTAATGTACTCACACATTTTAATGTGGTATAGGGGTCTACATAAGAAAAATGTTGGCTTATAAAAAGTGTTATCAAAAATTAGTAGCACATCTAAGAATAAATTTAAATAATCTTTTAATTAAACAGCGTGTGAATCAAACTCCTAATAATATTATATTTATAATTTGCAATTGAAGATTTTTTCAAATTTAGTCACATTTAAACCATAATATCAGACTTATAGAATTAAATTTTAACTTTCATAAATATAGATTTTTTTCTTCAATATGACATGCAGAGACACACATATTTTGCCTTCGAAGTTGAATCCCATGTAAACAATATCCGATTGATACACAGCTCACATAATATAATATGTTTACAGAGCTTAGTCTGATAGATTGTATTCTCGCCAATTAGGTCATTTTTAAAGATGATATAGAAATATATTCTTTCCCTTCCGTCACGTCACGCCTATGCAGGCAAGTTGGCCAAACCCACGTAGGTGTTGCTTATATCAACATACTCGTCATGGGCCTCTTTTGCTACCTGTTTTCCTAAACAATAAAACTATTTGGAAAAACTATTTGTTTCCTCTCTTTGCAAAATGTCAGAAAAATTATACAAAGCTATTTTGTTACATATATAATGTACCTACTTTATAACAAAATGTTCTGTTCTGTATGTAATATACAAAACTGCAAAATTTAGAATTAGTACTACGAATTTTAATTAATTTTGAAGAAATGATTACGAATATTATTAAACTTAAATAATAGATTCGCAAGAGAATCGATTATAAATAAGTAGTAGTGACATAGGGTTACGATAGCTTCAATATAAACAGTAAAATATAATAATAAAACACAATATTTGCAATCAGGATAATTTTGATAGACACTTGATAGTTACGGCAATTACTAATCAAAGCATTTTTTCATCTGCATACGGGTTTTCAGACGGGGTGATCCAGAGTCAACATAACTCCTACTACTATTAATAAATATAAAGTACTTGACAAAGTAGCAGTTTAATCTAAAATTTAACATCAAAGAACTCTTAGCAATAAATATTTATTATCGCATCAATATTCTGTTATTGATATTATAATCAATCTTTGTGACAATCATTCAGTTAGTTACATTACCTATAGATACGTTTTCCCAGCATTACATACCAACAATATTAGAAATATTGATAATTTTAATTTTTTAAATGACTAAAATACGACAAAATTGAAAAATACTCTGTGCAACTTATTTGGAACTGCAAACATTTCAGAGGAAAATGTATATCCCATAATTAAGACTATATTTAAAAGTATATTTATTCATTTGAATTAATAAACTTTCCAGACCTCTGAAGATCCCGTCTACGCATCGATAAGCAGTAAAACAATGTTTTATGAAGGCTCCGTCGATGAATGCGGCTCAATGGTAAGAAATAAATAGCCCGCCCAGGTGTAAAATACCACAATTAATCAATAGTTAAAAGTATTAAATCGGTGTTAAATTTTGAAAGATGTATACATTGACTAATAATAATTATACTTAACCAAACAAATTTAGTTTAAAATGTGAATCGTAAAATGGAGAATCGTTGATTTTAGCATTCAGTAATTTCAAGATTTAATCACTATCCAAATAGTTTATTTATATTATTCAAATTGTCCAAACAATTGCATGACAAATGACAATTATTACATATTTCAAATTAGTGTAATTGTTATCAATACAAACATGGAGCACTAACATAATAGATGTACCATACAATTACCGAAATGTTAAAAATGAATACCTGTTGATTACACTAAAAACTTGACAAAAACTTTTCAAATAAAATTTAAAAAATTGTTTCTGAAATAAATTTGATCGTTTAATTTGAAGATAATTCTGCCACTTCGACTAGATCAATGGGACAAGGAATAAAAGAACTAACCAAATAATGTTTCCGATTATCTGATTGCTGATATACACAGATATTTGTTCGTATTAGGAGGGTTTATATATTTAGCAGAAACACTTATATAACAGATAACAAAGAGAATATGATATTAATAAATATGAAAAGTACTGAAGTTTCTAATAAACAGAATCGACTTTGAGTAAGAGATAAAAAAACGAAAAAGGTCTTTGTTTGTAACGTATTTTAAATAATTTTAAAATAATTATAATTTATTGAAGCATTCATTCATTCAATATATAAGTATTTCTTATTTATTCAAAGATATTAGAACCAGAAAACGCTAACAAGGCGTGTATAACGACCACCGCTACTCTGCTTTACATGGCCAAGAATTATTGTGATATTGTTTACATCTTCCCCGAATACTTCCTCATCTTTCCGTCTGGATTTATTGTGGCTAAAGATTCCTATTTTATCGATGCTATCAAGTTTCAGTAAGTGTTCTGGGGAATTTAATTGATTTTTAAATATCTGATATCATTATGAACGTATGCCTTGTCTCCTGAATAAAGGATAATTTAATAATCTGGACAATATTAATTTATGATATTCATAAATGTATGAATTTCAGATTTGTAGATTTGTGGAAAATGTTCTACGTATATCTAAGTCATGTAGACAGTAAAATTTGAGTATAGCTTTTTCTGCTATTAGTCTTTGTGCTTTGGCTTTTGAATAAGATCATTGAACCGGCACTTGAAAATCAAAGGCAAAAAAATATTTTGCTACCATGTTAAACTTTTAAACAGATTATTACGAGTTATTAGACAATATAAGTAAGTTTCAAATGGTTCAATGTAAAATATACATATATGTTGCATCCCTGAAAAATAATTCTCTGAAACTTAACAGAATTTTTTTATACATCCTTTTACAATTGTGAAAACATTTCAGATCATTCTAATATGGTTGGACTTCTTCTTTTCATAAGTTACTATTTATTCCACTTTTATCAAATACATTGGTTGTAAAAAAATCATTAAATAAATGAAGAACTAGTTATAAATTTTAATTTATGAAAAATTGGTAAAGTTTGGATTCACAAATACGGTAAAATTATTATATAAACTCAATCTTATTATTTGCATATTTCTGAATTATCTATATTTATATTTACCGCTAATGTAACAATTTGATTAACTTGGTTGTTCTATCTACCTAATATTGTAATATTAAATAGTTGTATATTTTAATGTATACTTATTTCTATATTTCAAAATGTTATAAATTATTTTATTTTGGTCTTTTTATTTAACCCTTTTCATATATGATCTAATATATTAACCATTATAGGTTTTCTTTTAACACTATAAATCACGTATTTAAGCACTATAATTAACGTTTCGATTATAATACTTTCGTTTAACACTAATCGAAAAATTTTTAATGATAAAATAGTTTATTTCTAACTATAAAATTCAATCTGTTCAAATATTTCAAAATAAATATATTTTACTATAATTTTAGAGCTAAAATTCGATCTAAAATGCTTATTAGTAAAGACTTTTCGACATTTTTCTGCAATAACGTCATTATGGAAAGATAAAACAATTTTATAAACAGTTTTATTATATTAAAAATATAAACAAAATATAAACAAAACTGATTTTAATAGAAAACGTTTAACAAAAAGTGAATAAATTGCGAAATATAATAATAATAATAATATAATTCAGAATATCTTTACAATCAGAGAAAAAGAGAAAAAAAATTAAATAAATAAATTTGTAAGGAGATTCCGGAATTTAGGGAAATGTTTTTTATTGCAGCAGTGAGCTGGGAGACTATTCCATAAACAAGGGAGGAAACCACTCTGCTTCCGTTAAAATAAACTATGATGTCTTTTTGTACGAATACAAACATTTGCATGAAAAGTAAAAGGTTCTTGCAGCAGTAATTTTAAGTACGATGATGTTTTACCATATATTCATTTGTTAATCATACAGCATAATTTGCGTACTATTCTTTGGGGAAAAGGTAACCAGTGCAGTTTTCGAATTGTAGCTAACACAGCCGATCGCCTTTAGGATTCAACAGACAAACTGGACACCTGAAATTCTGAATACGTTGAAGAATTCGTATCTCCTCTTTTGAAATTGAATGAAAACAGGAGAGCATTGCAGTAATCCTAATTATTTAGAAGCTTGACTTTATCTTCATTTGTGTAGGTCACGGATCTTATGTGCGGATCGAAGAAACAGAAATGGTTATCTACACAAGTTTGTAATATGACTGTCAATAGTTAAACAAATTAATGTCAAACACAACAGCAAGAGATTTCACCCTTGTAGATAAGCTAATGATTTCAATATTTATATTAGGAATTTGGATTTCACAATATTTTAATTTGTTCGGAGTGTCTGATATAGAAATATCTCAGTTTTATCACTTGAACCATTCCTTATGGTAATTGTGGAACAAAATATAACTATATTTTCTATATTAATGTTATTATAAAGGTCTACTTACATTTTCGTACAATAAAAATTTAATAATTTCTTATAAATTATTGTGATTTAAGTTTGAAGTCAACTGTAAGAATACTATAAACGTAGAAGAATTTATGTATTTGGCCTGATTGTTAGGTATATTTAAATCGAGATATTTTCTTTTTTTACGATTTAATATTATACATTATGCATATATTTAAATTTTCGCATAATTAGTTTAGATAATTCAGAATATCTACATTTATAACTGTCATTATAATAATTAATGTATAGTGGAAAATCGATAAAACAAACATATCACAAGTCGCTTAATTGCATGTGAGATATTTTTCAAGTGAAATATATAATACAAATTTAGTTAAATATGACAGACTGTTTTTCTAAAATCTTGAATATTTATTTAACATTATTTGTTGTACATATTTGCAATATATTAATAAACTTTATTTATAAATATTCTTTCAAATAAAGTTTTGTAGATATATACCACTACCTACGTTTAATAAAATATTATATTGACAAAATAAGCGTGCATAAAACTATTCAACATATAAATTACATTGTAAGTGATATGTTAAATTATTTTATATATTTAACGAAATTTTGAAGATATTTATAAATAGGCTAACTGTTAATTATATTATAAACAAACAAGCTGTTGTAATGACTATTTAAAAAAATTTCCCTTTATACTTTCATGAAACGTTCATTGTAGCATTCAGAAATACAGGTAGATTGATTTTCGATAAAAAATTAGTAGTTTAAAATCAATAATTGTCATTATCATTTAAGCATCAAATAATCAATATGTTACTCACTGCGCTGCAGTCTGCAGCGAATGGCCGAAACCGGCCTAATCGACCTCTGGTTCGAACAGCAGCTCTCCAGTTCCGGCAAGTCGTGCGGCCGCTCCGGCGCGGATGGTGGAGACACCTCCGGGGTCACTCTTACTGAACTCAGTGGGGCCTACGTCATCACTCTTTCGCTCTACGTGCTGGGACTGCTGGTCCTCGCCCTGGAGTTCTTCTGGACCAGGGTTCTCACCTTGAAACCCAAGGATCTGATCGGCTACTGAGGCGGACGGATTGCTATACGTATAACAGAATTAAATAGTTCAGTTGTTATAACAGATTGGTTAATATAATTAGAAAACAAAATGGTAGTTGTTTTTTTTCTTGAATACACCTAGATAGTTATCTTTTTTATTTACTGTACTTTGAATAAAAATACAATATGTGTAATTGTTTAATCGTTTCTGAGCTTTTTGACATTTACATTGTTGGGTTATTCCCAAAAATATGAATTATTAAGGAGGGCTATTTAAGAACCATAGCTTAGACAAAATGTTTAATAATTATAAAATACTGGCTATTTCTGTCAATCCTAAATATCAGTTCAATTAAAATCAGTTTAGTAAAAAAATTAATAAATAAATAATTTTACAAAAAGTTTTAAAAATCCGTTATAATACTATATTTGTATAATTTGTAATAACAAAGTCAAAAAAGTATTGTATCAGAGCATAAAATAGCTTTTATTCTCAATAAGTTTAAGTGCATGATTTAACATGAACCCCAATAATTTCGGGCTGAAATTTACACCATTTATAAAATTACAACATTTTCAGGAGATTTTGTTGAATCACCAAAAGAAGAGAAGATATTTTGCAGATTTTATTAACAAAAACGATGTTACACATAATCAAAATTGTTTTACATTTAAGGTTTACCTACTCTATCTGGAATTAGTCAAACGCTCAAGGAACGTAGAGGGATCACTATTCCAGTGCCCACCACTAGAACTGATGGAAAACGGTGATATATATATATATTAATATACATGGCAAATTGAAGTCCAAAATTCATTACATTAAATATTATTGAGTTTATGCATACCCAGCATATACCATAAAATGATTAATTAATAATTTAGCTGTAAAATTATGTTAGAGTGAAATATTTAAATTATTAAAAAAATGCCATGACAAATTCCAAACTTTTGGCGAAGACAGTACATAAATTAAACCATTGGTTCATTTGTAGTCTATTAATGTGTTTATTTAATTATATTTTTTACTAATAAAAATAATTAATTTATTAATTTAAACTGTGATCAAATGATGACACACATGTGTGAACAGAATATTCATAGTATTAGTCTATGTGTTTGCACCTATCACTACACTAAAGTACTAAAGTATATTATTATATGGCATTAATTTGTTTATTTTTCACATAATGTATATTTTATAAATTTAAAATATTAAAGATTTTTCCAGAATTCTATCCAAAATTTGACAATTATAGCGTGCAATATTTATCATGTGTCACTTTTTATATGAAAAATGCTGTCTCCGATCGGCTTGTATAATTTTTTTTAAGTAATGCGTTGGGTTACCGTTATTGAGTAATTCAAACTGTAAAATTATGAATTTGATGGAAATTGCATTGTTTACTGGTCTATAGAGAACAATATTGTTATTTCTATATTTGTTTTTCGAAAAATTAGAATTTCTTTTGTTGACAAAAACAATTAGACTTTAGAATATATAATAATTTAAAAAGTTTTGCCATTGTTTTACATGATAGTATCTTAGATCTTGTTTATGACAAAAAAATTATTGTTTGTATGTTGATACGAGTTTCTTACATTAATGTATTAATTATGCCGTCATTGTTTAAAATATGTTAACTATATATATTTATACATACTAAGAAGATAAATTCACAATCAATGATTTTGTCAGCTGATGTTGTTATTAATAAAATACATTTTAAAATATTTACATAAGTGGTCTTATTTGTGGGAACCCTACTTTATTATTACGACATATATTGAAGCATTTTAAATTTCACACATATACAAGGTAATGAACGGAATCTTTTGGTTTCATTCTTAATAAACCAAATATCCCAAAAAAACACTCCCTATCCATGTAGTGTTACCTGAATCTACAACATTTATCTGCGATATAATTTGTTTTGATATGAATTGAGAGCTTTTGGAAATAAGTTTATAAATAATGAAACACAGATGATCAAACTATATAATGTTTTTTGATAATTGTAAACGATTATCCTTTTAATAAGTTAACCTAAAAAGATCAACATAAATTAAATAAACTCAATATGTTACTTTATTTAGTAAAATGACATATTTATTTTATTTTACATGCATAAATATTAGGGATATATACAGTATGCTCATTGCAGACATTTTATTATTCTCAAAGATATTCCAATCAAAATATATTATTTTAAAAATTGTTTCAGGAATTAAAGTTAAATGTAGTAAATGAACTTTTTAATTCTGTTATTTAATTACAATAGAAAATGTAATAAAATCGTTTGTTTACTAATGTAAATTTTGAAAAACATGTTTTTTTAATTGATCTAATTTAATACAATCAGAATTTTCCGGATGAAGAATATTTGGTCTAAAATTGGTGAAAATGTTACATTTGAATTACTTTTCTTTATTTTAGTACACGTACGTAACCAAATTTCAACACAATTTGTTAAGTAAAGAGCATATTTTTCTTAAACACGTATTTTTAATAAAACTAGATATGATCTTTTAAATACTCTTTTATAAGTAAGTTTCAACAAAAGCCTTTTCTGAAAAGAATGATTTTTATTTTGATGATTTTTTTATTCTAGACGCATCAGATACATTATTTTTTTGTAAAAAAATGCAACGTAATTTTTAATGATTCACTAGAAAACTACAGAGCACATGATCAAAATAGAATATATAGTGTAAGATTAATGAAAATATGGGGTCACATTGACCTAGCCACATTGGAAGTTATATGGTTAATCAATACGTTTTAAATAGATTTTGTAATGATTTGTTGATTATTGAAAACATTTTGAATTGTATATTTTAAAAGAAATAAATAAAGGATAATTTTGAAGTCATTTTCTAATAACAAAATAAATATTATGAAAGCGACATTACAAATATACATGTATGAGAGAATTTTTTACATAACCCCTGTCTAATGCTGCTGTTGTACACCGATTGAGGACTGACTGAATGCCTGATTCACAGTGTTATTAAAGCTAATTTATAAATATATTCTTTCTTGTGATTTTAATGGAGTCGAAATATGTGTGATTTGTTTCTATATTAATATAAAATAGCTATTTAAAAAATATTTTTCTTTTTCGCTATAGATAATAACAAAATCACACGAAAACCTGTCTAACTGGATATTAATTAAATATACTAATTTGTTAATAATATATACGTAATGGATTACAATAAAAAAACCAACATATTTCAAAATACTGAAAATGACTTATTTTGCAAAGGAATATAAAATTATGACGTTACATACAGTTAGCAAATCAACTCACGTGACCAATTTTTGTAAAAAAATATCTGAAAATAATATATTGTTGTATGTTCTATATTTAATGGGTGTTTAAAAAGTTAAGTCGAATCAAATGAATGCACTTTATGCCTTTATGCACTATACAGATGATGAAACCAATTATGTGAAATTAACTATAACCCCAATTATCTGTTTTTACATTATTGTTTAATATTTATTCAGATGAACGATGAACAGGTAAACGATGTACAAGAATAAACGATAGACACACACATACGCACGATTTATGTATGATATTAACGTATTTCAATATTTTTCAATTTATGAAAATCAAACACATTTTATTAAGTATTTTACCATTTGTTACATTATTACATCA
Source organism: Coelogynopora nodosa (assembly GCA_034780555.1). Classification (NCBI taxonomy): domain Eukaryota; kingdom Metazoa; phylum Platyhelminthes; order Proseriata; family Coelogynoporidae; genus Coelogynopora; species Coelogynopora nodosa. The sequence goes on along the minus strand of JAUZND010051632.1, from coordinate 5,378 downwards.
CATTTAAACTTTTACATATAGTTAACTTTAAAGTTTTCTTTCTCAAAGCCTATTAAAACTTAAAATCTCCATCCTTATTTTTTTAATATTATTTGTCAAAGAGTATGAACCTGGCAAAATATGGCAAATGTTTTGTATCAATGACTTACTTGACAAAATTCTGTCCTACTCTCAAAAAAAGATGATACTGAGAATATACCTATTCATGTGACAACAGTATCTGAAAAAGCCTATATTGCCATTTTGTATTTTCGAGCAGTAAATCAAGACAACAAAATACCAATAAAAGACCTCTGAACCAACAACTACTCAACGTTTCATTACAAAATGCAATGAGTCGCAACCTCTTCATGCTTTGGAACCAATGCCTACGATTTATTGATATTGATCTTCGGGAAGAACAAAAACTCACCGACACTTACGCTGCAATGAGAGAACTTTGAACAGAATGGAATGATCATTTGAGACTCTTTTTAAAAACCCACTTATTTTTTATGTAGATGAACAATTAGTTGCATCGAGATGCCCGATCACCACACCGACTTTACAATCCTGCCAAGCCTGGCAAGTACGGAGAACTCATCCGCTGGTGATGTGACTCAAATATCCCTTCCTTTAGGTTGTGGCTCATTAAATCCACCCTTGGTCGTCCTACGACTATTTATTGACTTAGGTAGGTCTATGTTTATGGGTATTGCTCTCTCACTCTGTATTTGTCATAACATCTAAATACAGCTATTCTGTAGAGTACATGTATATAATAAAGTCATGTATGGTTATTTATCAGAATTGAAAACTTTGCGAATAAATTAAAATAAGTGTCTACATATACAAAGAGGTTATGAGAACCACCCTTGGTCCTCCTAAGGTTAAGGCAATGTAATTACTAAATTGTTTGATTGAAAAAAATTCTCTGTCAGTTAAATAAGTTATAGAAATTGATTGGAACATCATAACCCCTAGTTATACTTTAGTGTATAAATATAAGCATATATGTAGAGGTATATGAATTTAGTGCAATTCTTTTTACATAACTATGATGAATGGAAGTTTGGCATTATTGGTTTGACATATATTGTCTAAATGAAGCACTCCAAAAGAATAAAACCGTTTGATCAGAATGGTTTTCAAACATTACGATGCTTGTTTTTAATAAATAAAAATCCACAAATGTTTCTGCCTTCATTGGTTTCAGAACTTCAGAGACAAGCTGATTTTCGCGTACTTTAATTTGTCTTTTTAAATTAAAAAATGTATATTTGAATGCCAGTGTACCGCAATATTACTTGGCAACCTCCGAATTGTTGGATGATGCTATACAATTTTGTTGAACGGTCGCCGTCGTAATATTCTGAGGATGTTGATGCTAATTTATCGATAAATTAATAAATCTATGTGAACACATTTAGCTGAAGCATTTTTAGCTATAATTATTCTAGTCATCCTTTATCCATTGAATTTTGTTTACTAAATTGAACAATGTTAGTTATTTTGCTGGAATAACAATGGTAAGTTAAAACTATTCAAATTAATATAGTGTTATACAAATAGCGGCCTTACGATTCTTGTGAATTAATATTTGATATATATATCAATAATAATAATTCTCTAGCAGTAAACTTATAAATATATAATTTATAACTATAGTGTTCTTCTACTTTAAAAGTAATAAATACACTTAAATACGTAATTTTATATCAAATATATCAAATTTATTTATTTATGATTAAATGCAATTATATGTATTTGCATGATACTTTATGTAAAACGTTAATTAAAATTTTTCAAAATATTATTTTAATACAAATGTATCCTTATAAAATTTGTTTTTTTTACAATTTATAAATTACAAGGTTAAGTTAACTAAATTATACATAACTTGTTAACTAAAGTAAGTTTTAACCCATAAATGCTATTTAAAAAATTTATTACAAACATATTGAATACGAAACAAAACATTTTTAAACCAATAAATAAAAATATATAGGTATATAATATAAATATTATACAGTATATAACTGTTTATTTTTTTAATTAAAAATTTTATTTAAAAATATGACATAATACAAACGATATAATAGCTGGTGGTAAAATGTCAAATAAATATAAGAAGTATATTGTTACACTTTGAGGGAATATAGAATACTACAGTTCAAATAGAAAGGCCATTAGAAAAAATCGGAGTGCAAAAACCAATTATGCAATACAATAGGGTGATCAATTAACAGACAAATTATAGAATTGACCAACAAAAGAGTTATATGGGGAATAGCATTAATGATGGTACCCCATTAAACCCCCCCTTGGTTCTCCCTGCTCCAGCGACGCCTGTTTATAGATTTCAGTGTGCCTTCACAAATATTAAAATTTTCTTCAAGAATATATTGGAAAATGTATAAAATGTGCAGAAAGAAAAATATTTCACGAGTCAATAATTCAAGATATATGTTAAATTATCATTTTTAAATATATTTATTTTAGAAATAAAACATTTAAAAACTATTTCAACTATTACATTTTATGTATTTCCCGTGAGCTTTAAATACCATTGAGTACATCATCAAGGAAGCAAGCAACATTTTATACATAGACAGTTAAATATAAATAGTATTTTGCATTTAATTATAATTAATAAGGCATTCATTTATAACCTGAACACAATTCAAGGCATATGAGATATTATAGATACAACTGTTTACAAGTATAGATGAATTTAGATAGACACAGTAATCGACAGGTAAATCCATCTGCAGACCGGTTTCGGGGTATTTGCCCCACATCGGTACGGGGCAGGAATCAAACATGCAACCTAAATATCTGTGAGCGAACCCACCTACCACTAGGCCACACCCTCGCCTGTCAACTACCGTATAACTTGTAATATGAGCCCTTCACAGCAGTTGCGCAAATGCATTATCGTAGCCCCACATGGAGAATTCTACTTGCATTGTTTAAAAGTAGTTATAGGTAATATATCATATAGTTATGTACAGTATATACATAAAGGCTATATTGGCATACTTTTCCCCGATAGCGGCAACATGGTTGTCATGTACACATCGTGATAAATAAAGTACTCAAATCACCTCAAAGTATTTGCATAAAGTGTTGTACAAATCTGATTGCATCATTAATTAATATATATGTTTCTCGAATACTCGGTAAATATATTGATTTGCCACTATATAAGTCTCATTGGCCAATTAATTATAATGAGGAAATTAATGGCTTCCGATTTAGGTGTTATACAGTCAGTAGTTATATATATATATATGGTACTTCTGTATATACAATACCTACTATATATAACGATGTAGTCGTAATTATGTGGTATGCTTTCAATTGTACTCACACAGCATATAAATAAATGTCAAAAGTTAAATGTGATATATATATTAACTGTCCATGCATATGTTAATTTTAACGTACTTTATAATGTATCTTACTTACTTGAAAAGAAAACGCTTGAAAGATAAACAGGATAAAATGTCAAAATTGTCAACCCCTGTATTTATGTCGTGTATCAATTTTAATAGCAAAACTGAACATTATGTAAAACTTATTATAGTATGCTAAAAATCAATCCTGTTTGTTAAAACTAGCAGAGTTGGTATCCAGGTTGCTTGCCATGTGCTTCTGAAAAGGTAAAAATAATAAACATGGTTAGCAAAAAATATTTGCCATAATAGTGCTGCTAACGCAAACATAATGTTTTCACTAATTATGGACTGATTACGTGTGAAATAGTCAAAAAGAAATCCCCTGATTTTATTCAGTAAAACATTTTTTATTATTTTCAGATTATACAGTGTAGATTACACCAAATATTATGGAAAGATGAATTCTAAATTGTAAAAATAGTTAACTTTCAATTCACTCATTAAAACCCAAAACAATTTGCCATATTGGCACAACATTATATTATATAACATTACAATGCACGAGAAAGATATGAAAATTACATTTTTATTGCATCTAATCATAACACGCAGAGTGAAAATTATTGATTACGCAATATTATTAATATAGTAAAAAAATTGCCTAATAAACATAATAATATGTAAATCAGTTTATAGTTTACGAATCATTAAAATAATGTAAGTAATGTACCTATATGTTGAAAACAATTTTGAATTTTCTGATTCCTTTAGAGTATCAAATATTACTATTACTTTTACATTTTTAATTAAGTTATAATTACATGAATATAATTCTTTATGGATTTACAGCGATAATAACCTTGACCTATAGGTATATTGCGCAGAAAGATCGCTTTTCCACACTTTTCGAATGGTAGTTATCCATCTTTTTACCATGCGGATTATTTCCCTCTCGAATCCTTGAATATAACCGAAAGCAATCTGAACAGAATATTATGGTTTACTTTTACTTCGTCATCAAATGGATTTACTTTCATCGCATCCTTTGTATCATAACTGGAAAGTGTAAATATTATTTAAGCCAAAATTTGTTTCATAATTTAATTTACAAAACACAAAAAGTGGCTTAAATTAAAATGTTATGACTCATACCTGTTAGTTTGTTTGAGGTAGTGCTATTATACCACACTAGTAAAGTGTATAAAAATTGTTTTTGCTTAAATGATATTTCTATGACATTTTCTAAAGATAGAAGTTAATTTGTATTTCTCCATATACCAAACCGAACGCTACACTTGATGAACAGTTTCTTGAGTACCAAACTTCAAACTACCATACGTCAAACTTTGCATGTAGATTGCAAGATATGGGATGAAAAGGGCAAAACACTAAAACACATAAAATTTAGTAAAATATAAAATTGACTAAAAACATAGTCGAAATTAAAATATACGTATACGCGTTTTTTTTACTGGACTAAAGCCTGCGAGTTCTTGATCTTGCCATATCATATAAAATCTTAGTAATAACAGTAGAACAGAAACGGTACAAAATCCTCGTGGGAGGGGTGTTAATCAACAACCACATTTTAACTAATCATTGTGAACAAACGACTAAACAAATTCATTAAATGTTATACAAATTTAAAACGTTTACTTTATATAGTTCATATCTTCAAAAAGTAAAAATCGTATGCCTTGTAGAATGTGAGTTATGATGTCATTGCTATTTAAAATATATATCTAATTTTTTCAATCAAAACGTTATAGCATAATAACATTTGTATACAGAATGTCCATTATAGTATGATGACTTTGAGCTGAAATAGATTTTGTAACAACTGAGCAATGACCTAAAATAAAACTGAATACTTTAAACATCTATATTTTTTATATTTTTATGGAATAGTAGGTCCGTCTGTAACAAGACTGAACAAATCCAAGTGATGAACTTTCTAAACTACGGTCAAATAGTGGAAATGTGGTTATCAACCCCCCC
>JAUZND010051621.1:0-19381 GCA_034780555.1 Coelogynopora nodosa | reverse complement strand
AAGCCTCGCTGTTGGTCCGCGACTGCTTATTCAACATATTCGCAGCTATCCCCCATATCTGAGGGATCTTCCACTATCCGCCACCTGTGGACGCGCCCCGTAGCAGTACAGTCCCTAGTACAGTCCCGGTACAGACTATAGTACCAGAATTAAATATTAATGTTTTTATTTGTTAATATTTTTATTCTGTTAAATACATCATTATTTTATTTTGATATTTCTGTACTAAGTTTATTACCATGCGGTTAAACTAAACTTTCCTGTATCTTATTAAAATATACTTATTTAATAGTATTTATAAATATTGAATACTAAATGGGTCAGATCTTTCTCCCTCTAAAATCCACAGGGTGGCGCAATGAACAATTCTAATTATATAATTATTCTGATTCGCAGTTCTAATTAAAAAATCTATTAAAATAATATATTTAGTTATTAATAAATGTATTGCAATACAATAATTTCTTTGTTGTGATGTACAAATTATCATTAAACAATAATATATTGACTTGATTATAAAATAAACATCCTTGTTTGGTAACCAAAACAAAAAAACTTTTTATGCACTTAGCATACAAATATTAGTATCATATAATAAATCTAATATCCTTCAACAATTCAGCCTTAGTAATTATTAAAATATTATTAATAAAATTAGTCCAATTCACACAAATGTGCTTTAAATCAATCATGCATACAACATTTAATTAATTTCATTTTCGTGTAATAAAAAATAAGAAGAAGAAAAGTTTGTTTTAATTAATTAATTGCGTACCTATTGATTAGAAAGTTTTGTAAGAAATAGAAAAAGCATGGTCTCTTTGTTGCTTAATGAGAGTAATTAGTAACATTTGACCAGTAATGTTTTTTTTATAATAATTAAATATCTTCAGAGTGTTATAAAAATATCCAAACAATTTTGTAACCTCGACAACTGCAGAGGGCTAAAAAAACGAATGTAGCACTTACTAATTAAGATATGTATTCTACGAAATATTAGGTTTTTAAACACAAACAGAAATAACTAGAATGATATCTTTGACAAAAACAACTGTGACTGAAAAACAAATACTACTACACGAAACAAAAGATGGGTCCCTTGAATCTCCCTTGGCTTCCCTTCTTCAACATTGTCCGGGAATTAAACGGGACTAGTTTTAGTGAATGTAATAAATAGACTATTTCAAGTTATTTTAAAATCATGTTTTGTAATTAGGATCCGCAGTTTATTTTACAGATATCACGACACCAATCGGATATCTCCAAAGCCAAATATTATGGTCCGGCCGTACATGGTTTCCATTTTGATATTATATACAAGGCGATAAGATTCCTTTAAGTTGCAGTACAACCACACTAAATAATTATAACATATGTCATGTAGCAACTAAGTAATGTTTCTTTTGACGTGAAAGTTTTGGATTCTCATTAGGAACAATAACTGGGGGATATAACCAGCTAGGTTTGACGATTTTTCTATTCTGATGTTTAAAAAAATCCACTAACTAGTATCAAAATGAATATTTACTTAATCATGAAAATATGCCCAAATATACCGAACTTAAAATATGTCTTAAAATTGGATAATCTAACCGATCTAAAATAATAAGTTTTCATTTCAGATAATTAACATTTGATTTCAAAACATACAATTTATGTCGACAGTGTTGGCTATTTCTATTTTAGATTATTATTAAACGACTTTATAAAATTTTGTTTTAATATTGTCAACGGAAATGTTACGCACATTAAACCCAGATTAGATAATACCGGAGAACTATGGAATTACAGCGGAACCCGTTACGAGAAAGAAAGTTGTTTCCCACTATTTGTGTATTTGCTCATTCCCGTTGGCCGTTAGAAGAAGAAGTCCAAGCATAGTATCACACTAGATCATCCTATTTATACATATACAAACATATATATTTTGATAGAAATATAAACATGAAAAAAGGAACAAAAACACAGACTGGAGTTTTGCTATGGTGTCTCAACGGCTGCGCCGCATATGGCCAATCAAAGACATTTGGATAAGATAGTATATCACACGAATATACACCACATTTCGCAGGTCAAGATCAGAAAACAACCAGTTAATAGTGATCACCTCTACAAGTATGTATAGTTAGTAACAATGGGCAATTAGTAAGTGTATAGAATATAGAAAACATTACTATTTATTTAAGGTATGACACGATGGAGCACTCATTAAATTAGACGTATTTGTTCACTTTTTTAGACCCGTGCTAATCGATATTGTTATGAGGTTGTACAATAATTGCTCAAATAATCATGTGTTGAAAATATGAACGCATAACACTCATCCAAAATAAAAACTTTAATTAATTTTCGAAATCTTTTAGCAAAAGATATCTGGATTGCGGGTAGTAATAACAATCAATTTAATTGATTAAAAGGAATTGAAATAATGCAAAATGTTAAACTTCAACCTATTTATCTTTTGTAATAACACTACGGTAGAAAGTCGAAAACTGAGTAAAGTATATATTTTGGTATATATTTCGCTAACTATAATTACCATAATATAAATAATTCTACAATAATTATAAAATTTCCAGACAATTGACTCTGAATTCAATTTGAAGACATATTGTACTTTTAGTATAATAAAAAAGAAACATATTTCATACCAATAAGCGTATTTTACACGAATCAGCAGTTCTATCCGAATACATGGCCGACAACGTAAAATTTGTGAGCGCTCCATCTTGTAACTATATAAACATATAAATAATCTTATTTATTTATACACACCGATCAATATATTGATTGAGGAAGGAGCAGAGAAATAGATGCTATATAACGACAACATTGCTACAGTCATCTGTGTTACAGATTCCATTAAGATGGTTCGGCATATACTGTTCAAAGTTGCCTTCAAATTAACGATCACAAATTGATTGATCAAAATCGATTACTCACGGAAGTACTTCTTTTTCAAAAAACAAAATATATCGATTGAATAAAAATTATCCCTATATATTAAATCGCAACGTCAAATAGTTGGTTGGACAAGGAATCTACAAAATATACAATAAACTGCATTTCACCCATATTTTAGTAAATTGATGAAGTTATAAGTATATACTGTGAATCTAGAACTAGACAATGCTTTGATTGGTATATCTGTACATTAGATTGTCTCGCTGATAATTAATTAATCTGTTATAAAATGGTGAAACACATCTTTGCCACCACGATAAATACATCGAAATTTTACGGTTAAATAATTCCAATTCAAACAGATTAGAGCCTTGGAGCTAACAATAATACATATTTTAAAATTATTTTTAAGACCAATTTGCCATAAACTAACCGAAGTCTATATTATTGTCATTAGAATAGATTAATGATAAAGCAAAACACAGTATTTCTTTCGTGGCTTCATTTTTTATCAATTGATTTTCTCTCACAAGTAATTATGGATATGTGAAGTATGGCCAATAGTTTAAATGGTTTTGTATTTCTGTACATGTTCTTCATGAATTGCATTTCAGTTGACTATTAGTTGCAACAGATCACCACAATTAAACCACAATTTTAGTAGTAACACTAAAAAATTTCCAGTTAATGCACAATCCCGTTAATTACCCGTTATTTACAAGCGAAGTCAAACGAGCTTAAATCAGTTTAAACATTATTATCACAGAAATGTCGACGTTTCCACTATGTTAGCTTATCACAAATCCAGTCCTGGATCACGTTAAAGATTATCAACTCTTTTCCCATCTCTTCTTCATCAGAGAAAATATTACTTGGCCTGGAATAGTATAATTTACTAAGCTCAATTGAAAAATATATTTCGTTTTATATCTTATTTTAATTCTGCAGTACCAACTTGTAAATTGTTACAAAAAATTTTCTATTTCTTACATACTACTTCTGAGTAGCAAGTTGTGTTTTACCGGTCAATTAGAAGAAAAGACACTTTCAAGTCAACTTAAAAAGTATCAAAGGCAGATCAAAGACTAGTTTGCTGCTCATATTATGACAGCAGTTAGAAAGTATAATAATAATCACAGAAGAACTTTCAGATAACAGCAACGCGACTTTTTACAAGGGTTTCGCTGTTGCGAAATGTACAAAACGGAGATAGCGTTCGCCGTGGACAATAGCTACATAATTTACAGTGTGTTTTTTTTGGCCGCAACATATAGTGGTCACAACTATGGTAGAGAAAATCAGTTCATGTTCATCTCTTCTGAAACAGAAATAATAAATTACATAATCAAAAATCAATATTTAATAAGTTTGTATTAATGTATTAAATAAGCATATTAAGAATATATTTCCATCAGATGGTATAAATTAAGATGGGGGAGATCTAATTAAATAATTATGTGATTGTTTTAAATTGTTTTCTTTCTATACTTTTATAAAATACCTTGTATATTGATTCTTCTATTGTAATGATCTAAATTGTTTACTAAATATTGATTTCTAATGTTATCGTTATTTCAAAATATTTCCATATTATTATTTGTCATATTATATATCTAAAATTGATGTAATTAATACCGATGCAATATGACATTTTCATTATCAATAAAATGTACAATTATTTTCTCCAAACTCTGATGAAGGTGTAGTTTTCAGCGAATATATAGTCTGGACTTCGATGTGTACAAAAGTTATTATGACTCGATCGACAAACACGAAACAGATGTTAAATTCTCTACAACGATCATACATTTAATCTGTATACAACTAATTTCCAAATTAAATACAGGTGGAGCGTTTGGTTACTAATATGGAGCCGTCGGCTACTAAGTATAAAATAAATTACATATTGATACGAGGCCAGGGTAGAAGTATGTGTTATAAACTTATTGCTAGGGTAAAAGTATGTGTTATATATTCGTTTCTAGGGTAGAAGTATGTGTTAAACTCGTTGCTAGGGTGGAAGTATGTGTTAGAAACTTGTTGTTAGGGTGAAAGTACGTTTTATAAATTCGTTGCTAGGGTAGAAGTATGTGTTATAAACTTATTGCTAGGGTAGAAGTATGTGTTAGAAACTTATTGCTAGGGTGGAAGTATGTGTTATATACTCGTTGCTAGGGTGGAAGTATGTGTTAAACTTGTTGCTAGGGTAGAAGTATGTGTTAGAAACTTATTGCTAGGGTGGAAATATGTGTTATATACTCGTTGCTAGGGTGGAAGTATGTGTTAAACTCGTTGCTAGGGTAGAAGTATGTGTTAGAAACTTGTTGTTAGGGTGGAAGTATGGGTTATGTACTCGTTGCTAGGGTAGACGTATGTGTTAAAAACTCGTTGCTAGGGTGTATATGTTATAAATTTGTTGCTAGAGTGGTAGTATGTGCTAGGCGGTTTTGTAATTTTATTTAGTCGAATAAGGGGGTGGTTAAATTGACCCACCTGCATAAACTTATGAATTTAAAAAAAATTATATAATATAATATTAGTTCTTATTAATTAGCAGTACTATGTATATTTTGTTTTCTAAGCAGACGCTTTGTGAACGGACTCTTTACCAACAATTAATGTGTTAATTGTAATGAATGAGATAGGCACTACAGTTACTGTTTTTGCCTAAAAGCATTATACTTTTCGATATGTGAGTCATGTGATGTATTACGTCATCAAGTACTCCAATAAATTCTACGAAAATATATAAAATCTAATGCGTAAGGCAATAACAATTTGACAGTTTCTGAAATTTCAAGAATGATAGCGATATAACAGATTTTGAGTAGTAAACGAATACCCACAGGTGGGTCAATTTGATCTCCCACAACTGGCCTTTGTTCATTCTTCTAGGGTTAAAGTGAAAAGTAACGATTTCATATAATTCTAGAAGATTTTCAAATGAATATTTTTACTAATACTATTTACGAGTGTTTATACAGCATTAGTACAACATTTAGTTAGAAAGTTCAATTCGGTAATCTGAAAACAAAATTGCTAAAATAAAATACAATATAAGTGAGCGCTAACAGATATAAACGGACGAAGCAAGTGAAGTGGAGAAGATTACCTTTCTGAAGTAGTTTATTCAGAGACCTTGACTTAGACGTCTTCACGATTGGTTTTGGTGTTGTTGTTCTCAGTGCAGCAGGAGTTACTGACGACCTTGTCTTCTGTTTTCCTTCAAGAATCTGGAGAAATAAAGAGTTCATTATTTATATATGAAATGATACGTTTAGCTACACAAATCTATGTCTAGCTACCAAATCTACATTTAACTACCAAATCTATGTTTATCAACACAAATTTACGTTTAGATACATAAATGTACTTTTAGATACATAAATATACGTTTAACTACCAAATCTACGTTTAGCTACACAAATCTACGTTTAGCTAAACAAATCTACGTTTAGCTAAACAAATCTACGTTTAGCTACCAAATATACGTTTAGATACATTAATTTACGTTTAGTCAAACAAATTTGTGTTTAGCTACACAAATTTACGTATACATACATAAATTTACGGTCGTTTAGATACATAAATCTACATTTAGCTACCAAATCTATGTTTAGCTACATAAATCTACGTTTAGATACATTAATTTACGTTTAGCCAAACAAAGTTATGTTTAGCCAAACAAAGTTATGTTTAGCTACATAAATTTACGTTTAGCTACACAAATATACGTTTAGCTACCAAATATATGTTTAGCTACATAAATCTACGTTTAGCTACACAAATCTACGTTTAGCTACACAAACCTATGTTAGCTACATAAATCCATGTTTAGCTACACAAATTTACGTTTAGTTACATAAATCAACGTTTAGATACTCAAAGCAACATTTAGGTACTCAAATCAACATTTAGCTACTCAAATCAACATTTAGCTACTCAAATCAACATATAGCTACAAAAATCTATGTTTAGCTAATGTAAACTATAAAAATGCATGCTTCCCGATAAAATTAAAAGTTGATGTACTCAAAATTTCGATATCTAGATGTTTCTAATATTTTAAAATTGGAATATACTTATAAATATTTTGCCATATAAATGATTTGACAACATTACCCCCTTTTATGTCTCACCTCATCTGAATATTAATTATAATAAAGAATAGTACTGTATTTGGCCGAATAGAAGCGGATACTGTTTGAACATTCTAATCGTGAGGGCACCGATTCGATTCTCTGCAAAACTAGTTGCTATATGCTTACCCAAAGAAATGTACATCTTGCAACACAAATCAAACCAGCAGCTCACTTGAATTCTGCTCTCCAAGGCTACCAGCGTCTGATTGGTCGCACACTCACGCATCGATTGATACTCCCGATGAGTCAGCAAGAAACCGATCTCACTGTCACCGGGGAACTGCCGACTGCGGCCGAGCTGCAGGTGACGTATCGTCGATTGGATGACGTCATTCAGGGAGGTCGAGGTCGAGTTGAACTGTGTCTGTGATACAGAGATGGGATAGATATTGATCGGCTGGATACGGCCCGCGGTTTTATTTACAGGTTAATAAAGAATTTATTGATTTAAAATAGTGACAAAACACATCCAAGAAATGAATGAAAATAGAAAGTAATCAGGGATTTTATACACGGATGACGAGGCCAAAGTTAAAAAATATATGATCAAAATCGTTAACAACAAAATGGGAATAGGTCAGAAACACATTTCCATAAAATACGCTGATAATTATATTCTCAGATAATTGTTTCTAGAAAAAGCTATACCGGAGATATGTATATAGTTAGCTGCTTAGAGTGATGACCGTTACACACCGAATAATAATATGCCATTTTGTATATAATTTAATTTCTCATAAAAATATCGTGTACTCTACAAATCGCATCACTTACACCAGATAAAATGCCACTGTGTCACAAAATCAATAAAGGAAAAAAATACTTACTTAATATTTTAAACATGTATACCAACCGTTTGTGGTGTATTTTTATATATACTTTACATAATATTCGAAAATACTAATTTAAAATGAGTTTAAAACAATGTTTTTATATCTCACTCCCAGATGTACAAAATAACATAATCCTGTTACATACGACGTTTGCGAAAACGATGAGTCATACACCAGTTTCGCGAGGCAAGAGAAATATTTTAGCAGTTATGCGCATCCTAAATAGACAAATTATGTTGAATTAATTTTCTCTTAATAAAAAAAGTTTTTTATTTAACGGTAATAAATAAATGTAAAATATTACTATGATTTTAATAGTTCAAAATCAAATTTGATCTCTGATAAACCTTTCATTATTAAAAATAACTTTGAAGTCTATTTAGGCTGTGGCCAACTGCAATAAAAATTATGTTGCCTCGCAAAGCAGAGTATGATTAATCATTCTCACAACCGCTGCGAGGCAGAAATTGGATATATACGTAAGATACAAAAAAATTCGATATCTATGATTGTATGCTTTATTATCTGATAATTTGATATATAAATATGGAATTTACCTTTCATATGACTTTATTGATAACAAATGCAAACCTTTAAAAAGATAACAGCCTACACATATTTAGAGAGTCGCTTTCCGTATTTCTATATCAAAAGTTTAGTTTCCTGTTTTTCTTAACCTGAAAAATACTCAAATTCCCGGTTGTGGACATCATTATGAAAAAATCGTGCTTTTCATTTCACAGCTGGTTGAACAATAAAGTCATCACAGCCAGATCAATAAATCAATAAACAAATCGATAAAACTTCCGACAAAATATACAGGAATGACGACAAGAAATCAATTTGCCCACATCAATAACTCTGTACAGTTAAAGTGTCACGTGTGAGAGATAAGCGGGCACCTGAAGATGGTCCTGACGTTGTCGGAGAGCGGTCATCTCCAGCTGTTGACTATTGATCTGTTGTCCTTGACGATTGAAGAGCGATGAGAGACCGTTCAATCGGGTCGATGCGTCCTTTGATATCGACTTCTAAGTATAGAAGAGAGAGAGATAGATATAGAGAGAGAAAGGGGAGAGAGAGAGAGACGAGAGAGAAAGGAGAGGGGATAATATCCCACTCCCAAGCCACTGACTCAGTCAAAAAATTGGTCTCCAAAGTATACAAAAATAATGGAATAGCCGAGTCAAATTTCGATATAACTTCTTCATCAGAGCAAAATTAAACATAAACGATAATAACACAACAAGTTTTTAAATCATAGTAACGAGAATAAGCAACATCAGTGAAAAAAAAACTATAAAAGGTTATTACAAAGCAAGTCCTTTAAATTGTTGTTACGAGTAAAAGCATTAGTAAACTCAATATTGTGTGAACATAATAAATCCGTACAGCGGATTATTACACTGTACAATGTTCAAGCCTTTGGGCTGCAGGGTTTTACATTTAGGCATATAAGAGAACTATTAGAGTTCTCTTATATGCTTAAATGCAAAACCCTGCAGCCCAAAGGCTGATCTACATCGATGGTTTGTAGATTAAATTGTTGCATCAATAAATACGTATCGAAACAAATTAATAGAATGATTACAACTGATAAAATGTTTGGAAACAACCGTATCTCGATTCTGATGAATGTGATGAAATACGCTTGCATAGGAACAAAGCAGTTTTTCCAACATACAACAATAATAAAGTGTTTATTTGACAGCAAGGCACCACCAATGAAAATCTGGGTACATAAAGATGGATAAATAGGAAACATGAAACGTAAATACGCAAAAAAAATCGAAACGAAAAGTAGCATAGAAAAATACCAAAAGGAGGATTAGATTGACCTGTTGATAGACAGTGTAGTCAATGGAATAAAGGCGATAATGGGCTTTCAGGCACAGATTGGTGGCACGGGAAGGACCTACTCGATTTGAGACTGGGATAATTAGGTAGAGCGTTGTTGGGGTAGAAGATGATCTTCAGGGTGCTGTTTTGGAAACGTTCTAGGCGTTTGCATATGTTACTGTTAAGACCAATAAAAGAGGAGAGGAGTATCTTTTTATTTTTTGTTTGAAAAGGGGATTCTGTGGAAGGACACAATTTCTTCTGGTAAAGGTTTTTTTGGTGATTGAGTGTAAGACCGAGGTTGGAGCAATGAGTGTCTACGTGATTGATTGTGTTGTTTATTGAGATGTTTTGATTATCTCTGAGGGGTGATGTCACTGGCATTGTTGGCTAATTTGATAATAGTAGAGGCGTGGAAGTTGACTAAGTTAGGTGCTGCATAACATTGCAATAAATAGGATGAGGATGCTGTAGACGAAATACTTTTAGAATCATCATGGTAAGTTGAGATGTGGTCGAGCATATGGATAAGTGCAGCCGTAATACTGGAATGCGGTCTAAATGTGAATCCGTATTGAAACGGTCCGAATTTATTAAAGAAGAGGTGGTTAACTTTGGAGAAGATTATAATTAAATAGATCGCACCAGATGTATTACAAATCAAGTGTTTCTCGATCCGATGTTTGATACCTTATGTGCCCGGAAATTTTTTTAGTAAACGTTCCAAATTGGCAATAAATGCACTTATCCCAGGCACATTAAAAAAAGCACTAAATCCAGTCTGCCGGAGGGTGAAGCCCTAAAGCGAATAAAACATCATGTTTGATGGCGCCCAGACGACGTAAAGTTAATCCTTGTGTTTTAATAACACCAAATAATTTTTTACACGATTCGTTAAAAATATCTCTAGAAGAGCTTCTTTGAGTAAAACGAATTATTTGGCCTTTAATAACTATTGTTGCGATAATATGATGTGTAAGATGGTCCCCGAATGAAGTCTGTAGGCTTAAAAAATGGGAAAAAAGCAATGTTCGTAGAATTAATTTTGACAATAGATATATCCAAAACATGAATGCGATGATAATGGATATTAGGCACAATTTTAATGTAGAGATTAATAGAATTAATAAAATTAACGACATTGTCAAAAAAGGTATAATCAGACGTCCAGGCGCCAAAAACACCAACGATAAATCGGCTCCAAAAAATTGGTAATGTGGTACTAGAAGGAATTTTTGTTATTTTCTCACGATGTCATAAAGATATTGGCATAAGATGGGAGGAATTTTCTGCCTATCGTTGTACCCTTGATATGAAGGTACCATTTATTATTGAAAAGAAAATAATTTCGGGTCAAATCAAGAACTAGGAGATGTAAAATCAAGATCAGGATTATCTCTAAAAGCTTCTCGCACTGACTGAATTCCGTCTGAAGTTGGAATATTCGTATAGGGAAACCACATTAAAAGTAAAAAAGTAGCAATTACTTGGTAAAGGACAACATTTATATAAATTCACTATGAAATGGTCAGTATCCCGAATATATCTCGGAGCTTTCTGTGCCAATGGTTGCAGGAAATGATCAATAAATTCGGATGATGTAGAAAATTCCGCGTCACAATCTGCAATAATAGGTCTTTCTGGTGGGATACGACTAGGGATCGTACTGGAATTTTTACTTTTATGAATTTTAGAGGGGGGAGTAAGTAATAATATATAGTACTGTATTCCTTGGAGGGAAATGAATGTAGAAATTATTTTTTTTGAAATTGTGTGAAGTAGGAGGGAAGAGAGAGAGAGGGTAAGAGAGAGAGAGAGAGATATGAGGAAATATTATATATATTTAAAGAAAATAAAAGTTTTTATCATAAAAAAGCTTTTTTCACAACCTGGGTATTATCATAAACGATTTTTTGTCCCTATAAAATGAATTTAACTAATAAGAGAATAACGTATTTTTTTACGATCCTTACTATTAATAAAAAAAATGAATTGAATTTACTCGCAAATTAATCACAATGTAGCTCCCTCGATCTGTACGGAATTATTTGGCTCTAAATCAGATCAGCGCAGAATCAAAGACAGTCATGTTTTTAAGTGGAAAGTTACAACCTATCTGTTAACAATTGCTTTTTAAATTGTAATATGTTCTGCTGTAAAGAGCATAAAGCAGAAAATTTTAGAATGAAAATAATTGACTTTTCTCCGTATGACGATACCAACACCAAAGATCTGCGTAAGTGGGGAATATTATACATATTATGCAAGACTACAAATATTCGTAACCAAGGTATAAATAAGCGTAACCAGGGTACAAATATGCGTAACCAAGATATAAATATGTGTAATCGAGGTACAAATATGCGCAACCAACCGTTTTAGGCAAGTGAAGGATCTTGGCAGAGAGTTTTTTGTTCTGGAGCAGAACTTGAGAGAGCTGGTCTTCTATGTGAAATATCTGGAGAGAGAGAGACGAAGAGATAGAGTGAGAGAAAACCTCCTTTATGTACGATTTTTGCTACTAAAAGTAGTGACCTATTTTTACACCATGACAAATAATATCTGTTCCTTTTCAAGATAATCATATACAAATTAAAAGAGATTGAAATTAATCAATTCGCTAAATTATATAAAAATGTGAGTTTAATTTAAAATTAATATTAATCATACATACATACACACAAAACAAATATTTGGTTGTTCAAAAAGTTCCTTGGATAACATTTAAACGTCTTTGGATTCATATAATATTGTGGTGAATATTAATCATGAAAGGTAACTCATTTGGAATAAAGAAACTGTACCTTAAATATTGTAACTTTCGATGATATAATAATTACAATGTTATAACTATTATTATAACTATTTTCACAAAAAAGCGATGTAGAACGCGCGCCACTTTTCGTCCGAGCAAAAGAGTGAACAAAGTATTACAAAAATATCAACTCAACTAAATTATATATAATCAACTAATACGAACGATATACAACAGATTATAATAACCCGAACAACTCTTCATAAGTAGACCGAAACCGAATTAAAGCAGAAATACATTAGAAAAAACACTAACATAATAATAACACGCAGTAAATCGGGCATTCATTTGAGGCTAGAATTTAAATGATTAATATATAAAGTTTCTAGCTTAATTCTATTAAGAAAATAATTTTACGACCACCAAGTACGACGCGACGAAATTGAAGTTGAAATTATTTTACTTTTTTTGCGACGCCAAAACACATTCTTCAATTCAAATATGCCACACATTATATAGAAACATTAAATCGCGCATGCAGAGAACTGAAATAAATTATTCGTCTCGAAAATCTATTCTGTGTCGAGTCGCGTCGCGTTTGGTGGGCAGGGGTCTTTTTGTGTGTGGCCAACCTACCCTGTGTGTGAGATTGGTGGAGAGAGAGAGACAACCAGTGACGTTGACGGTGAGAGTTGCTATCCGATGTTCAGCTGTTTTCAATCTGGAGTAGGCGTCCTTCAGTTGGCTAGAGTAGCGTGTCAATATTGCCGAGTCTGAAGGAAGCAAAAAGAACTTAGTGGTTGACTGGGTTGTTCACCTCCATCCCCATCTCTTTCTTCCTCCCTCCATCCCCACTCTCTTCCTCCCTCCATCCCCACTCTCTTCCTCTCTTTATCCCCACTCTTTCTTCCTCCCTCCATCCCCATCTCTCTCTTCCTCCCTCCATCCCCATCTCTCTCTTCTTCCCTCCATCCCCATCTCTCTCTTCCTCTCTCCATCCCCATCTCTCTTCCTCCCTCCATACCCATCTCTCTTCCTTTCTCTATCCCCATCTCGCTCTCTTCTTCCCTCGATCCCCACTCTCTCTTCCTCCCTCCATCACCTATCTCTCGCTTCCTCCACCTATCCCCTATATCTCTTCCTAAACCCCATCTCTCACATGTTCTCTTCATATTCCTTTACTTTCTCACTCTTTCCCTTCACCCCTTATCTTGTTCCATTCATTACAATATATAATTTAATAGTTTTCGCATAGACGTGAACATATGGTATCTGTTAATAAACATGACATAATCATGATGAAAAATATAATCAAGTATAATTAATGACAGACCATAATTCAATTAAAATTTTGTGGGAACAATCGTTTTAATGCAAAATAATTAAATTAGCTGATCTGAATTTATTAGAATATAACCTTCTAATAGGATTAGCAATAAAAAGTTGACCTACTGTAAAATATCGTAAATTATAATTATTGAACATATAAAATGCACAAATGTTCTATTAATCTATCAGTGTAATAAACATAATTTAAAAGTCATTCTTTACCTAGAGCGTTCTGTTCTTTAATTGAAGCCAATTCTCCCTTGGTGATAAAGAAGAGCCAAATAAACACTGCCGATGTCACACAAGAGGTTAATGAGAGAAAGAGATTCAGGTAGGGAAGGTAATTGGAACATGGGTACATTCTGAAATATAAAAGAGACACATTTAGGGAAGGTAGTTGAAACATGGTACATTTTGAAATATAAGAAACAAGGTACATTTTGAAATATAAGAAACAAATTTAGGGAAGATAGTTCGAACATGGGTACTTTCTGGAATATAAGAGTTCGAACATGGGTACTTTCTGGAATATAAGAGACAAATTTAGGGAAGATATTTGGAACATGGGTACATTCAAGAGTGTAACGAAGAGCTAATGTGGAGCACGATTGAAAAAATTATGAAATGGAAGCCAGTTTTCGATAAATTAATATTGACTACACATTTCTAGTTTTTATGGATTAATATAAACTACATTTCTAGTTTTTATGGATTAATATAAACTACATCTTTCGTTATCACACCGATTATCGAAACAGTCCGATATAGTCAATAGTGTAAGGGGGTTGGGGAGTTCCTCCTAAATATTACACTCGAAATTTTGTAAAATTTACCAGTGTAAAAAGGACGACAAATTTCGTCCAAAACCTCGGACGAATGACATGCCTGTAAACAAGATGTATAATAATAATATATATATACCTTTTGTAGTGCTGTGCAGAATAACTGGCTACAGTTCCATCATCTGAAGACTCAGAGAAGCTGTCCATCTGAAGGAGTTCATGTCCAGATTTGCGTCGAATTGGTCCGGCACGACCATTGAGCAATTTGTCCAAATCGCGACGCTTTCGACGACGTTTGGTTGATTTGAACTCAGCGCCCGGGAGAAGAGGTTGCTCCATTGACACTCTGCAGGTTTAAGAACATGGATATCTGTTACACCGTGCTGTATAAACGCCGATACACTAGGTAACTTCAAAAGTTGGATTGCCTTTGGTTAATGCATTAAAGGAGGTGGCACCCAGTTTTATAAAACCATTTATGTCAGTTAAGTAATCCTATATTAGCTTATAATGTAGTAAGGACTTACTATTATAAATAATAACTATACATAAAAATGTGGTTCTCCCTTTGCACCATGATTTTATGTAAAAAGAAAGCCTATGTTGCTATAAAACTTTAATATTTATAGCAGTGAGAGATAGATAGATATATATAGAAAACATCATTTTCAACATCATCATTCAACATCAAAAAAATCTATTTACACAAATATAATAGTATAATGAATAAACACTATAAAATGCAATCAATACCCAAGTGAGTAATAGGGATCGAAGATAAAATATAAATAAAATAATAATATAATGAAGAAACGCTATAAATTCAAGATGCAAACAATACCGAACTGAGTGATAGGAATCGAAAATAAGAAATAAAGTTTATGTAGAGAATAAATGTTTAAAATCAAAAGAAGAAAGTCAAAAGTTTGTTGTATTCGAATTTGCTATTGATCGCGGGTTTTCTCTCTTGGATGAATATGGCTTCTTTAAAGCAGAGATTGAGTGGGTCGTTCTCTTTGGCCAAAATGGAGATGTTGAAGTTGGATTGAGAGGTTTGTTTGTGGAATCATTGTTGAGTTGTTCTTTGACGCGGGTGTGGATTTCTATGATGGAGCTGCCGATGTCGGTGTTATTTTGCAACCAGCCATTATGCATGTTGGTTGTGATTTTGTATTTTTCGCTAGCGAATTTCGTAGTGTTGATTTCAGGAATTGAATATGTTGCAAACTTTTCGGTTGATAGAATTGTTTATGTACAGAAATTCGAAGTATGTAGGAGGTTTTTCATGGTGTGTTTGTCTTTTCTTTCATTGTTAGAGGTTATTGTTGAGGTTCATTTGATGAATGTCCTGTGATGGGTATCTATTTAATCGAAGTGTTTTTTGAGATTGTTCAAGTGTGGCTTTTTCAGAGTAATTGCAGCAACGTTCGACAATTCTTTTCGATTTGTTCTTCCATTTGGAAAGATTTGAAGTTGAAAATCGAGTAAGCTGATGAAGTTATTTATCTGAGGATGTTCAATTTCAAACTTGATATTAGTGTGTTGGAGATTGAGGTGTTGTAGGATACATGTGTCATCTGCATAGCATTTGTAAAGGCCAACATTCGGGTTGGAGGGTCGTCTTTTCATGTTAAATATTTTTTTCGTTTCATGCAAAATATTTCTGTAACTTTAGTCAAACACTTCCAAGATTTAAAATATAATATCCTTAACCAAGTCACTAGAGCAAAGTGATACAAATTTGAAATATGCTAATTTTAATGTTCAAGCAACTTTACTCCTGCCTAAGTCTGAGAGTAATTCTTTCTTTTATGTCAGTAAAATTCACATGAAAATTGTTAAAATTGTTGAACTGGTTAGTCGCTTGACATATTGTTACATTTGGGATGAAATAGATGGACACAGAGGTGCTAATGAAATATGCAGTATATTGAATCTGTATATTGATAATTTAGATAAGGCTGGAATTAAAGAGATTGTGCTGTCTTCAGACACATGTGGCGGACAAAACCACAATAAAGTTATGGCATCATTTTTGTATAATAAAGTACATGAATCAACCTATAGAATCAATCACTCAATTATTTTATGTTCATGGTCACTCCTAACAAGAATCTGATAATGCTCATAGTGTTATATGTTATGCAATGAAATCAAAAGAATACTTCCATCCTATTGAAATTGTCAGTGCAATATGATCAGCACATATTACTGGCAATCCATTCATTGTTAAGTATCTTTCATTTTATGATTTTTTTGATTGGAAAAATGTTCAACCTGAAATTATGGAAAACACAAAGTTTTTGGAAAACAGAGAACCAGTGAGTTAGCTTAAAATTCGACAGCTCAATGTAAGCAAGAAGAATTTTGGATTTGTCAGTATTAAATACATGGTTTCTACACAATTTCCTATAAAAAATTCCCTGACTTTTCCAGGTTTTCTAGACATTAAAAAAAAAAATCAAGACCCTAATAATGAAAATTTCAATAAAGTACATAATTTACATATATCAAAAAATGAATGTTTCATTCATTCATTTCATAATATGTTCTTGTTGATGAATTTTACCAATTTGTTAAGAACACCCATTTAAACCTGACTTTTTTTGTTAAGAACACCCACTTTTCCCAACTTTTCCAGCCCACATATTTTTTCCTGACTTTTCCAGAAGTGTAGG
The DNA here is from genome assembly GCA_034780555.1 of Coelogynopora nodosa. NCBI lineage: Eukaryota > Metazoa > Platyhelminthes > Proseriata > Coelogynoporidae > Coelogynopora > Coelogynopora nodosa. Next base: position 2,119 of record JAUZND010051621.1, on the reverse strand, counting down.
AACCATGTATTTAGGCATATATTTTATTGAACCAATATTTCTAAATAAAAAAGTGAATATAGTGGTAAATGTAATGGGATAAAAACAAATTTGTTTTTATCCCGTCTAAATTGCGTATATTGAGCGATAGTTTTTGTTTTAGTTAGTTTTGGTTTGACACTGCTGTATTTTCATCAGTGAGTGAATTTTTCATTGTGATATTATATCTTCAAAATTAAATAACTTTGGATATATACCTTTGATTGCTTTCATTTCTTCAGATAAAAAGTCTACGATATCAATTTATATAATATATACATATATATAATTACTGGGGCAATATACAACTATATTGAAGCCACAGTTATTTTAGACCATTATAATACAGTTAGCCCATAATTTTAATTAAATTAAAAAGGTCAGTTCAAATTATATTCATACTATTTTAATATACTTATATTATTATTATTAATATGTTATAAATGGTTTATATATACACACTAAAAAAGTTATCCTAACAATAAGGAAAAATTACTTACAGAAAACCCTACTTACTCCCTAAAACTGTTAGCCAGGTATAATAGCTATATGCATTGAGGTGTTTATTCTAATACTGTTCATTCAAAAATGTTGGTTGCATTTTTATTTTCTAAGTTACATTCTCAATTTTACAAATGGCACTTCAGGGAAGACCTGCAGCTACTGTTTACATTGTGAATCCCCTGGTTGTTATGATGAGAGCAGATGTTTTTGAATAAGTTGTTAACTTAAAGATCATTAATTTTAGATACAAGTAATGTATTTGACTGAGTAAAATGGTTGGCTCAGAGAGGCCTTTGGCTTTTAGCAAACAAGCGACTGTGATCAGTGTGAAGGTGAAGTATCCTATCAGTTGGTCAATTAGGAAGAATGTTGTAATAAAGTGGTGGGGAAGTACCATTATATATACTATAAATTATATAAGTATAATAAGATTATTTATAACAACCTTGTTTGAAATTTCACATATATAGTTTTATTTAATATTTGCATCCAAAAAAATTTATAGTTTGATCAGAAATATATTTATCTTACCAAATATATTTTTAAATAAAAAAGTAAAATATAGTAACATATGTAATGGGAAAAAAACAATCCCATTTTTATCCCTTATAAATTTATGTATATTTAGATATAGTTTTTGTTTTAGTTAGTTTAGTACCACTGTATTTTTTGTCAGTGAGTTAATTTTTCATAGTGATACTATAACTTTTAAAGTAAATAACTTAGGATATATACCTAGGATTGCTTTCATTTCTTCAGATATAAATTCTATGATATTAATGAATATAGATATAATATATATTATTACTGGGGCAATGTGTACTATGTGAAAGCAATATGAATTATTATAATGAATTATTATAATGAATTATTATTATGAATTATTATTATGAATTATTATTATGAATTATTATTATGAATTATTTTAGACATTATAATGTAGTTAGCCTGAAAACAGACTTATGATGTAAAATGTATAATAATAGCATGCCATACTTTTAAAATAAATGGACACTGTATTTCTTTACTAGATAACTTATTGTTTTAATACCAGTAATTTTAAGCTACTACTATATATGAGTACATGTTTTAATTGTAAACTGTTAGGAGGCTAGGTTAAACCTAGTTGCTGTTTTTTATTAAATAAAAATATCCATTAACCATTCAACAAGATTAGGTATGACTATTTTCATTACCATTTTAACTATTAGTATTGTCTAGTTGATAGTTTGATTGTTACCCTATGCATATGTTAAAACAAGTATTCATCTTTCATATTTTACTCATAATTTAAAAAATTAAAAACATATTTCTACTTGAAAAATTGACTAAAAAACACTCTCAAATTATAGGATGAACTCATACTTTATTTTACTTATTAAACCATATGGTATTAATTAATTAAATCAGATCAATATCAGGCGCGGATCCAGAAAATCATATTGGGGAGGGGGGCACAGTAAAATGTGAAAAGGGTACTTTTTGTCTGACTTAGGGGTGTTTATTAGGTATTGATAAAAGGGGCACTTATATTTTTGAAAAGGGCATGTTTTTCCCCAAAAAGGGCATTTTCTCATCTCATTGGGGGGGGGGGGGG
>JAUZND010051610.1:0-19383 GCA_034780555.1 Coelogynopora nodosa | reverse complement strand
TTTGCAGAATGCGCAGCTTGCGCCGTTTGTAAATGATTCATCAAAATTAATAGATAGGTACTTATATAAATCGAAAATATATATAAAAAATCCCTATTTGCAGAATGCGCAGCTTGCACCGTTTGTAAATGGTAATTTAAAATTAATTTTAAATATAGATAAAGTATTATCAGTAAATAAAACAAAAATATACATTTGTAAAACGCGCAAGGACCATTTGCAAATAGCGCAATAGTTTTATTAAACCATTTACAAATGGTTGCGCTATTTTTAAATTTACAAACTGCGCAAGGACCATTTGCAAATAGCGCAAATTTGCAAAATGCGCAGAACATATGCACTAAAAATTATTGGACTTCTGACAGTTTTACAATAAATGTAGAAATTATTAATATGTGGTACCAGTTGGTTGTGTTTATATTGAGTTATAACTTAAGGATAGTTGATTATGACCGATTAGAAATTTTTCAGATTGTTGCAAGTTCAATTATTATGGATATAATGATATCACATTTCAAGACTTTCATGAAAAATTATTAAAAAATAATGAACTTTAAAGGGAATTAAAAAAATTGTTACCTTTGGAAATTGTAATAATCATACAAAACTAACATAATGAATAAAATGAAAAATAATAACGACTGAAATAATTGAACATGACATGAAAGTATATGTGAAACTTTTAATAAATTCAATTATACACAAACAATTTTCATTTTAATCAATCTTTAAAAACTTCGTATAATATGGTGTAAACCAATATTCAAATAGTAATCCTTTTTTATTTAATAATTAAAATATATTATTACAATAATTTTAAAAGATCCGGATGAATTCTACTTTTAAAATATTGAAGATTTTTACGAAGATTCTTAAAAACTTATACGAACCGTGACTCACATCGTTTGTTCTTATTTTATTATTTTTGTTGTGGAATTTCTGTGGAAACATGACTTTTCAATATGTTTATGATATTGGCCTGCTATTTCATTAAGTATACCCTACATAATATAATATTCGTTTGATTCTGCGATTAGTGCTTACTTATTATAATATGAGAAATCATACTGTCTGTCACTATAGATTAAACAAGAACAGAAAATTAAAAATAAAAACATAAAATTAAATATCAAGAAGATATCTGGAAGTATTCTATGTATATTATGTTATATTTGAACTGATTGGATAACTACTAATGAATAATTAAATATTTCAAATTGTTGTTTTTATACTAATTTGAATAGGCCTATAGAAATTAGAAATAAAATAGAAAAATTAATGTCAGCATCTATCAATAAATGTTATGCTAGATCGAAATGTAATAATTAAATAATAGAAGTCAATCTGTGGCGTGCCCAACAGCCATTAAACTAAAATTCTAATATAATTAGAAAATTACAGCTGATAAAAATACACCTTATTACACTGAGCAATAAACCCAGAAAGACTGCTTAATACTGGTTTAAAAATGAAGGTTTTGTTAGTAGTAATGTATTACAAGAGTGGGTGTATCGTATAGCTTAGCTTAGCAGCTCAGGAATTTCAGCTATGAAGGCTCAATAGAAGGTAGTAGATAAACTGACTGAAGCTGTCTTATGTTGCGTGGTGCAAGTGAGTGAATGAAACCTATACTGGAGGAGAAAGACTGTCACGTAGGATACCAGAGCGCAGATCACAACAGCAAACAACATTCCAAGGGTACTCTCTCTCTCTCTCTCGTCGCTTTTTCTACAACCTAACATGTGTACTGAAATAATTAAAGAGTGGAATTTACTCTTCCCTGTTGTAGTAGACTGTGTGGTTTGTGTGCACTAACTGTGTACACATGGGAAGCGTGGCATAGCTAAGGTATTAAATCATCCAAATACCGAAGTGATTTGATCTCATTAAGATAATTGTCAGCCCAGTATTCGGATTATGTTGCCGTCATAGAAAACATTGGAGTATAGTATAATAAGCTCAATTTGTACGTCTGAACTGTTGACATTTCTCAGATGATAACCACAAAGAGTAAACTACTATTTAAGAAAGATAAATTCTATATGAATGTGCCAAATGAACAGATTATGCAGCTATAACGGAAAATAATATTCGCATAGAATAAAAATGTCATCATATTTAAGGTGTGATAGAATAAAGAAATGTTTACTTGAACTTTAAACATAAGTGATACGCATTTATTAAGTAATGTAGTTAATTAATTATTACATTATAATACTTTTTTATATAACTTTTATAAGAGCACAGAATCATTTCGTCTTTGACAGAATATGACGTCATGAACGTACGAGTTTATTTAATTTTAAGAAAGCGTAGATATAGCATGAGATTATTATGTTTCAAAAATTAGAATACAGATAATAAGCTCAAATTATTTTAAATGTTCAAAAATAATTTATTGAAATAAAATTATTAAATATCAAATAGAGGACATGAAGAATTTTATGACTTTTACTAATTTTCAATGTGTTATTACCCGTGATCAATATTCGATCTGCAAAAAGGTAATTATTCAGGAGAGGCCAAAACTATATTTGCGCTGTTGTTTTTCAACGAAACTTTTTTTAAATGCTGATATAGTACTTTGGCTTGGTCACTTATGACATAATTATATTAATTTAGAACAAATAATCAAAATAAATTAATAAATGTAGTACGGATATATTATAATGAAATTACCCCGTAATCAAACATCCTATCTACAATGGGTGGGGAGAGAAAGAGGGCCGTCTTGAATTACGTCGTCAACCAAGTAATCACTCAACTTAACTAGATTAAAATAATATCTACATCACATTTCAATTAAATAGACTATTAAGTATTACGGTAACCTTTTAACTGTATGTACGCATGTATTCTAACATTCTTTATTGCAGAACGGATATTTTGATGACGGCTAATTTGAATCAGTGGTGTAGATAGGATATTTAATTATTTCAGTTTAATACAATTTATAAAAAATAATTCATTAATCAAACAAATACAGAACATGTATTGTTACCTATATTACCCATTTATGTAAAAAAAAGTTAAAATCCAAAATGTGTCACATTGGATATGTAATCACGGGGCTGACGATATGTCACTACTATGCTATAATATGTGCTCGATATGCTCAATAATAACTATTGGAAATAAATTTTAGATTCCAACAAAATTACACTCAAAAATTGTATGATATCAATGTATAATTAAAATCAAACGTAAATATAATTTACGTTAACATATATTATTATCGAGGATATAGTTATAAAACAGATAACAATATATTACAATATTACATATTTTATTAATTTGTTAAAATGAAATCCTAGAAATATGTAAATTTTATTTCAGCGATAATTTACTACTGTTTAACATTTAAGTAGTATAACAGTTTTTATTTTATTTTTAACAAACAATATTAACTTCGGACAAATGGATATCCATAAAATCAATTCAGCATACTATTTATAAAATAAACCCACTTTTAACTTGGTCTTGTAATCCATTTTTCTCAACATTCAACCTTGCATAAAAAATGTTGCGCGTGTCCTTTTCTGTAGCATAAAAGTTCCATCCGTTCTTTTTAGCGGCAAGCAGTGGATAGATACAAGAGGCCCCAGCACCAATATCGATCACGTTAATTGAGGATTCTTTTACTGGGAAACCTAAAAGACAGTAGAGAACATAGAGTAAAGAAAGGGAGTATAGAGCTTCAACTCTATACTCTAGAGAAGACGACATCGTAAACAGTTAATAATAGTTTTTAAATGTAAGCTTTACTTTGATAAAATATTTAATACTAAATAATGGTCACTACAAGATAGTATCCAGTATTTGTTTAACCAAACAGTATATTATATGCTATTGTTTGTGTGTATTGCACCGTACAATATTTTTATTAAGAAAAATGCTAAAACCCCGCTGTTAGAGAATTCACATATAAATATCACTAATAAAACGTAAATAGAACAATGTTTTGAAATTTCTACCAAACACTTAACGATTCCTAAATATAATTGGCAGTGGTAGAAGACGATCATATAAATATGCACAGATCTGGTAATTGCAATAATTACTGCTGATTAGAAGAGGAGTCCAAATAAAAAAGTTAGGATAGAGCGTCGTGTTGGAATCGTTTTATTTTTATATTATTATTTTTAATGTTCTTAATATTTAGTTAAATAAATATCCGATCATTATTTTTAGAAATATCGTCAGTTTTCTGCTAATACTAAAATTTGACAATAAAATACATCAAAGTAACACGGACATTTAAAAAAATATACGGAAATAGAGGATTTCCTTATAAGGATGGATAGTACGTAATAATATTAATAAGTAAGTAATAATAAGTAATACTATTGCCGCTAAACATACAATACTATTCCTACATTGACAACTCACACTGAAGAATGTCCTCCAACCAGAGAATATAGTTCAACCGGAGCGGCACAGTGGGCACTAACCGGTCCAGCGGCAGCACCACATCCAGGCCGAAGTCCTCCAGCAGCAGTGCGCGTGTCAGAGCGGCCAGACAAGCGGGACGCTTGAAGTCGAGGGTGACACGACTGTGCTCGTCGGTCGTGGCGACCTCGCTGAAGAAGGGATACTTTTCCGCCAGTTGCCGGAAGTTGGGCCGCTGTTTGCGGTACTGATTGCGCGGATGCATAAACTGGTTCATAGTCATGGTGACTGCGGACGAATGCTGGTTGCACGAGGGTAACTATAAGAATGAATTGAAGTAGGAACGTAAGAATTATACCTTTTTCAAAATGGTCAAGAAAGTATATTTAAATTGCAAATTATATTTATTTCCTTTTTATATATGTCATATTATAGATGCATGATTAGTTTACCGTATACATATATACTGAGGATATAAAACTGGTATTAACACAAATTAATATTAATGCAAATGATAGAGAGCTGAAACAATCCTATATTAATTGAAAACCTGGTACTTAACATTAATTTATGTCGTATCCAGTTCAGTCTTAAGTTTAATATTTGTTATCGATCCGAACGAAAAAACTTTAAAAGGTGTAATACATTCTTATTATTATCCAAACTACAACTTTTCAAAATTAGATAATACCAAAAATATTTTTACAATTTTTGATAAACTAAATTAGAGATGAGGAGTACTATTGTAACATAACAAGATACAACACAGAATACATTTATAAGCCTTTCCATATATAGGGACATAACTAAAGTTGGAATACATTCTAATAATGTTGACATAATTAATAATATAATATTATGAATATATATTTTTTTAAATTATAAATGTAGATGACGTTATTTACAGGAAATATTACATTGTATTAAAATTAAACAAATAATATAATTTTAAAAAATACCAATATCTAGATATATAAAAAAGACAAATTAGACGTAATTCTAAAAAAGTTGAAGTACATTTAAATTATAATGAAAGATAAAAAGTAAAATAAGCATGCATAATTATTATTATAATAATATAGAATTGAAATAATCATATAACAAACAGATTTTATATTAATTAGGTAAAAGTAATTCACAAACTCAATGTGAACACTAGCATTACAATAAAAATGGTTCATAATAAAATAGTAGATAAAATAATGTATAACTAATGTATTATGTTCGATGCAATATGTCAGTGTATTAAAATTTAGTAATATGGTAGGAAGACATTTGTTACAAATGTAATACATATATATGTCACCTAGAACACCTAAAACAATATTTTGGTATGCTTTTATTTTGTAAAAATAAAGTTGGAGCCAATAAATTATTCTATTACCTAATTATAAGAAACAAAGTAAAGATCTTCAGCTGTTAGTTTTATAAATTAATAAAGGTGTATTTAATCATTTCAACTAATAATAGATTTTTTACTCCATGAATATTGAATTATTACTATCATTTATCAATATAAATGATTTAATGTCTTATTTTAACAGCAGTATCAAACATTATTTTGTGCGATGGTACAGATACAATTTGAATATATGTTCAAATGTGCCTCACATTATTTTTATAAACAAATTTTAATGTGGTAAAACGATATTTAATTATTTGTGGAAAATAATTTATCATATGTTTATAAATTTTTGTCTTTGATTAATTAATAAATCAAAAATTAACTTCTAAAAATATTTACTTTTAAAATAATATATTCAATATTAAAGTAGATAAATCACATGATCTATTAATCAATAATAAATAACTATGTGCAAAATTATATGTTCAACATCAAAGCACATTATATATAGTTATATATACATTAAATATTTTGAAACATTTAGTAAATACAGAAATATGATTAGAATATTGATTGTTAATGATTATTCTGCTTATTGTTTATAAATGCTGAATAAATATTTTGTCATTGGAATTATGTACATTTAAAACATTTTGCAATTTGACTACAAATTTAATGATAGATAATTATATTTGCACAATACAATTTTGAGAAGTCCATTGTGTTTTGGAAAGTTGTTTTTCAATGATTAGATATGATTTCATAGAATAAATGCATATTCTAATATATTGATTCATATATATATTTGTTAGAGTAATATGATTTCAACAGGAAATGCATATGGCAGATTTAGTTGTGAGTATATATGGTGTGAGATAACCATATATACACCATACTATAACCATACTATTTGTTGAAAAATAATTATTTAATAAAAAATATATCAAAAATCTTGGCCTAAACTTTCTGTTTGGTAAAGGCAGTATATATGAAATCAAGTATTAGAAAATTCTCTAGAAAGAAGTGAGAAAAGAATTGCGAAATTGGAAGCAATATATTAAAGAGTATAATTATTATAATAGATATAAACATTTATTGAAATATAATGTGTTCGATTTCAGATAAAAATATAGAATATCGAATTTATAAAGATTTATACTGATAACACCTCACCAAACTACAGTAGCATATTAATAACAGAATTTATTTTTTTATTAAAATAGATATTATTTCTATTAATTAAAAAATTTTATAATTTATTTACAATATTATTAAATCATAAAAAAATTAATAAATAAAAAAAAAATTATCAGTCATGCTATATATTTTTGGTGTATTGTTATGATATATACAAGTAAAAATGTGAGACCATAAATGTTATGTATATTTTGAAGGTATGTTGTCAGAGATATTATGTGTTAATATAAATATTTTGGAAGGATGGAATGTATTGATGATGTTAAAGAATTGTTATTGTATAAAAATATAGAATATACAGGAAGTATACATATATTGTGGAACTGATATGTTTAAAGATGGTTACTGTTGATATTATAGTTATGTTAATAATGCTGATACTACACTTGTGTATAATATTTTTATTTAAGATTTTTTAAGAATTCTGAGAAGAGAATGATAAAAATTTCATTTTTAAAAAATATTCTTAGATATACATATGTGCATTTTGTAATCATATTATTTATTTGTGCACTATGCAGCCTAGACAAGTTTGTTTACAACTATTTTTGTTCAAGGCTAATTAGGAACTGTAATAGTACCATAAACAATATAAATAATTCCGTTAGTGACCCATAGTTTTAAAATATAAAGATATATATAAAATTAAATAACTAATTGGTTAGTAATTCCTTATATATTTGGGAAAGAAAGTAATGTTTTTATCATTTGTATGTTCACAAAAAAATAGTTTTTGGGGTAGTATTGGAACTTAAATCATTAAATCAATTTAAATAATTAATGTTAAGATATTGATTCAGCCAATATTTAAATATATTTGATCAAGTGAGTTATATTTAAGGTAAAAATTATTGCTAGATAGATTTAACTTTGAATTTTAAATGCATAGTTACTCTGTCATTATGCTTTTATAATAAAAGTATTATATTTTAGAAAATGATTTAGCTAAATAATAGGCAATACAAGTTAGTGTCTCCTATGATTGCTCAATGAGATTACCATTGGCAACAAAGGAAACAAATATCTGTGCATACATTTATGTTATCACATTAGTAAACTAAATAGTTTTTCTGAATTATAACAGTTGCATGTCAATATTATAAGAATCTGAAACAAATATCAAAATATCACTACGTTTTCTTCTTTAATATATATAATCCATACAGTGTGGCGAGATCAATATATCTAGTATAATCTCATATGTAGGTCGCTTAAAATCGTTGTTGAACATAACTCCAAATAAACTTAAAACCGCACCATGGCAAAGCAAAACAAAACTGCTGATTATCAAATAATTATTTGAATAACATTATCTTAAATACATATATTTAATGCAATATCGTACAGTACATAATAATTAAAAATTTCCTATAGAAAATGTTGTGAATTATTGTATAATTTTGAGATAAGAGTTTAACTTTATAAATCGATTATCATACACATTATTCGATAAATTACACTTCTTGAAACGACACAAGTTACTACGTAATATTCACAATATGCCCCTAAATGTTTACTTAGAAAACTGAACTGAAATATATTATGATGAAGAGCGATGTATACAATATAGGACTAAAATGTGCCATCATATTCTAACAATTACGTGATAATGTTGTAATAAACCATTTTCTTTCCAAATTTTTCAGATAAGAAACGTGTTCATCACTAAGATGGCTTCAGTCTCAACTCTCTGAACGAAGTCACTGCAGTTTATCGAAATACTGACGCGTTCATATTAATCTACTCCAACCAATCGATAATAATATATACAACAACAACATACTATTATTGATAATGTATCCTGTCTTCTCTTTCAATTGTCTTGTAGCTTATAAACTTCTTATAATATATATATTGTGATTAATATATATTCTATATTATTATATTCATCAATGAATAGAAAACATGTTCAATAATGCTTCATTACTAAATATAAATACAATAATCACATTGTTCCCAAATTCCCAGGGCAGTTGTCTAATACTCAATTCTAGTATATTTTAAAACAAAAAAATCTTCTATAAATAAATATATTATTCATTATGAGAGAAACTTTTAGATATCAATTTTTAAGAATAACAGCAGGTCTATGACAAGTTCTAATAGCCAGCTCCATGTCTTAACTAATAAGAAGCGAACTTTCAAAAAAAGTCAACAACTAAAAAGTATAATTATAGTTAGTCAATTCTAGTTTTTTTTAATGAAATTACCGGAATTCTCGATTTCCACTGTGGCAGATATCTTTAATATAACTAATGCAGAGAAAAACATACAATGAAAAAATACAACAAAAATATCATTTTCACAAAAAATGTACTAAGTGGAATTTTATCCAAGTAATCTGAAAAAAGTCAGATGTATTTAAATACACGAATTGTAAATTATCATTATCAAATACAAAAGAATATAACAGGCAGCAAGCAATATTATGAAATGAAAAGAATTACGAAAGCATAAAAATAAACGATCATAAGAATACTTCCGAACCAATAAGGCTAAGATTTCACATATTTTAATATAAATACTTGAATATTACATACTATTTCAGGAATACCTTTGCTTGTACTTAGAATACATCATGAAACACATTTTCAACCGTAAGTTGAGTGGATTCGTTAAAGTGAACCAGAAGTTATAAGCAAGCAGAACACAGATAGGCTATTAATATATCAATTATTTCCATCAGCATCCTCACAATACAATTTCAATAATGTCAAAATAAAAAATCCCGGTAGTTGTAATCATACTATAAACACCAAAATTGCAGTTATCGAAATACAAATTTTCATATAATCAGACTAATTCGACGTACATTTTATTTAAAAAGCAATCAAAATGGAAAATGAATACATCAGGGTTCATAACAGTTTGTAAAAATCCTAACTCTGACATTTCAAAATTTCATAGACATACACACTGACATTTCTAAATTGAAAAACAAAATTAATTTTAAAAACGAATAGTTATACTTATGAGTTATATGCGAATATTACAAAAACATACAATGGACGAGTAAATAATATAAATGCAGTTGGCTCTTATTAATGAACTTAGTAGAACAGAGGCCTGGTTCCCAAGAAGATAATTAAGTAAGACTTAAGTCTAACATTGAACATAGCTCAGTTATATGCTTATGGTTAAATGTAATATGTAAGATTAGATTTTTAAAAGTAGTTTATTTAACTTCAGTACTCACTAGAACTGTCATAAAAATTTGAAAATAATAGAAAAATTTCTTTATCATAATTTAAATATAGAACTGCATTAAAAAATTTTTAATTATATCAAAATAAAATCCACCCTGACATTTTTATTTTACCCTTACATTTGATAAAAAATACCCATATACCCCGACATTTTTAAGGATTCTAAAATACCCTGACAAGTTATGAACCCTGTATATAACAGATGTAATAAAATGAATAATTCCAAAGGTCGTAATAATAAAATAAAGCCCATAAATCCAAAAATGCTTGTATTAATATGATTACTTAAAAAAATATCACAATCACCGATTTCTACCGTCGCGAGCGAACATAATGGACGAGACAACATACTACACACGCAGGCAGGCTGCATGACTCATCAGTGGTAGTCAAGGCAACAGCTACACCACACATCGATTGCTACCGGTAGCGAACATAATACAGAGTGTGCTCAACCAATGAACAACGTCCACGAAACAACATACCACACACGCAGGCAGCATGACTCTTCAGTGGTAGTCAAGGAAACCGCTACACCACACACCAATTTCTACCGGTCGCAAACATAATACAGTGTGCTCAACCAATGAACAACGTCCACGAAGCAACATACCACACACGCAGGCAGGCAGACGAGCTGACTCATCAGTGGTAGTCAAGGTAACCGCCACACCACTTACCGATCGCTCGTGTACACCTTGAAGGTCTTGAGTCGGGAGGAGAAGAGCTCATAGTTGGCGATTTGTATGATCCTTGGCTGCACCGGTTCACACGTCTCGATGACGAACCTGAAATATCGATCGTATAGTAGTTGAACGGCAGATTAAGCATTGGGGAAAATCTATAACTTTACTGCAATTTAAGGACATATTATATTGTCGTATTGACATGCTGACTTTGTGAAATCGTGAAAATATACTCATCAACAGCAGCTGTTGCAACTATATTAGATATTATGTAAACCAGACAAACAAGTATTAATAGTGAATGAATAGATAAACTATTTGTAAGACGACGCATTACTTACTCGTATGGCATTTAACGATTCCAATATTATATTATAATAAGAAACCTTATTAATTGGTTAATTGATTAAATGTTATTACTACTACGATCGATATTGCCTACTGTATTATTGATTTTTTATATTCACCTCATTATTTCAAATATTAAATTTTATAATTTGAAATCCACTTTAATTATTGTAATTTCCCTCGAAAAGGTTTTTTTAAATTATAAATTAAACCGAAACCACGCTAGTATAATTTTGGGTGTTTTTTAATTATTTATAAAACAAGTTATCATAATATAGTGAATCCTATGGCAGAGGAAACATACAATAGACATTATCAAGTGGTCCGATTCTGATTATTACAAACAAAGCGATTTTAGTTGAAAATGATAAAAGTCACATTTATTTGTAATAAAAGACTAGACAAGTGCCAGCAGATAATTTAAAAATACACACAACAGAAATATCAAGACCAATTCTCGGGTTTCATTCTGTAAATAGCTAAATTCCCAGTCGCTGACACCCTGTTTATATGGCACAATATTCTGATATTATATACAGTAAGTGTCTTATTTATTCGTCGATGAACAACTGGAACAATAATCTTCTCAATAAATAATCATAACAGGAGCAATTGTTGCTTTCCGGGCTGGGCTCAAAGAGCAGAGCTATTCCAGAAGTGCAGAAGTGGAATACAATGAACCTACTATATGATCTGCACAAAGTCCAAAGGACACTGTCAACAACAGTGAAAACACACAGTCAGTTCTGAGCCAGCTGAGGCACTGCCTCTTCTGACTAAAGTAAACGCATCAGTCGGTCTCAGGCATAAACACGTGTGCTGCACAAAAGTACGCCCGTCCGCCTACTTGGTTGGCTGTTTGGATCCCACGCATGATACCTTTGATTCATGGCAGGGGTACACCATGATCAATTATAGGCAGAGCAAAGGTCGTGCCTCTACCTAACCAGTTACAAGCTGAGATATACATAGTTCGTCATGATGATTGTGTGATAAGTGAACTACAGAGCCGGTATGCCGGTGGATTGACACCCTGCTATATACTGACCAAAACATCAATTTCACTAAGAGATTTCGATTTTTATTTAGGGAGTTTTTCGATGTTAGAAATAAAATTAAATTTATTTCGTGAACGATTTCGTCGTAAATGGCTTTATCAGGCAACCTCTTTATGAATGAAATATAGTATTGTTTTAAATTGAGAATATTAATTTTTTATCAGATTAAATATAAAATAAAATTGATTAACACGACCGGTTTTTGTATAAAATATAATTATACTTAAATATAAACAAAAAACGAACTGCAACATTTTCGAAAACCATGTTCACATATTAATTATATAATATTGTTCAGTTGTATATATTTAAAAATATATGTACTGCAATTGTGATGAAATAAAATGTCATCCTTAATTTAAATATTCATTTCAAACACAACAACAGTCATAATTACATTTTAATATTGTGTATTATATTATTATAGGTGTCATATTATTAAGGCAAATTATATATAAGTATCCGAATATTATCCAAGCCTACAATAATACACCGTTACCATGGTGATTCAATAATTAGTCTTGACAATGTTCTTAAATAGTGAACAATATTAACAAAAATTACTACAACACACAGCTGATTGTTACTACAGTATAGGCACCCCTCTCAATGTTTCCACACACCCAATTTTCTGTAAAGCACTTCCCTTCGCTAGTCTAAATATAATTGAATTCATTCAAACGTCGTGTTCCATTGAAAACATAACGCTCATAATATATTACATGATGCTAACGACTAACAATACTCAGCTTCAGCTCACTGTACGAGACCAATTAAACGGCGAAGTGTCATTTGCACCGAAACCTTCGTTTAAAATTAATAAAAACAAAAACGTCGCATCCAATACTAACTTCAAGAAACTCTAGGATTGAAAAATTCCTACACACACCCCGGGCCGGCTAGTTAACAAGTAGTACATAAAATGCCAACAAGGCTGTAGGCAATAATTAATTGATATGATAACACTAACAGTTACTAACCCCTGTTGTTTCTATTACCCATTATAAGCCATCTGTCAAATGATGTGAAATCGATTGGCATGCTGAAAACGGAACACCGCCACACATGCGCTTTATAGAACCAATCATTTGACCTGATGAGACAGCCGCGGCTGTTGTTATTTAATTATATATATATATATATTAGTCGTGCAATAAGTGAAGAACATGACATTTAGTTTATTTAGCGGCAAGTAGTCGTCGCATCTTGGTTAGATTTAGATTCTGGCAATAGATAACATTTCCTCCCAGAATCGATTGCGCAACACACCAAATACATCTTAAAACCCAGTTTTAAGTCCACCAAACTTCTCAGAAGGAGTGGACTCGTTAGTTCCAACTGATATAGATTAAAATATAGTTAGTTCAGATTGCGCGGGTAAAGTTTACTCTTTTATTTCTGTTTCGATTACTCAACAGAATGAGACAAGAATCAAACACATAATATTATATTCTTTTCTAATCAGTTGTAAAACTCGTTTTTTGTGGTTCCTGTCGCTCCAAATTCGAAACTATATATACAAAGAATACAAAATGGTTCGATCAAAACTAATAAAAAAAGTGTTCAGTCCAAAGTACTGCACACCTGCAACCAGTGGCAGGAGGACACAGGTCGATTAAACTACAGTTTAAAACGGTTGATTCATTTCTGCTGAAGTTGGCAGGAAAACAAAGAAACTTTATATTATTTATTGAAATTGACGCTCATGACAGTAAATCTCCCTTTTGATTCACCCACCCTATGAATACGATGAAAGAAATTCATAATCATGCGTAAAGAACTAAAATAACGAGAAGTGAAAATAGCCCCATTTTAATCCACAAAAAAGACACGTTCCTCTTATAAAATATGTATATACATAAGCTTCTATTTAACTGTGAACATCGTTGGTACACGACAACATACTACACCATTTTTCATAGAAATAATAAAATGTACTCTCCTTTGATATTCATAATTTAGCTCAAGGAGCATTCCTAAAAACATCTCGAAAAGGACATAACATCGGGAACAGCTGAGAAGTTAAACGTTACTTCAAAAAGTTGTAAATCCTAAATACATAATGTAATATTTGTGGAAAGGTACTCTCCTTCATACTTGTTAGGTACAAAAAGGTGCATTAATTTGGTGCAGTCGAAAAATTAATTCTATTATTATTTAAAAAACACAATAACATTACTTAAATCAAAATGCGAATGGAAATCAGTTTTAAAACCAGAAATTAATTTCAATCTTGAGTCTATGTATGCTATGCGTTAGTGAAGAGTGAAATGACACTATCACGCGCTGTATGACACTCATCCAATTAGAATGCAGTAATCTGACCAATAAGATTCTAGAAGGGAATGAACATTTGAGTTGAGATATTTTCCACTTGATGTGTTAAACGGTTTAACTTTAATTCCTTTGTTATATAAAACAAATGAAATATTGGTTTTATAAAATACATAACCATGTAAAGATCATAAAACTAGTTTTAAAAATGCTAACATTTTAAGCATCCGGATAAAGTGCGTCCAAATTACGTATGTAACTTAATGCTTTTCTATTTATGTATGTAGGTAAAACAGGAAGATTTTCTTTCAGACCCCATTTAAAAACTACCTATTAAGAAATTCGAAATTATTCTTACTATCAAAATTTAACCTGTGGGTACCAAATTAGTGTTTATAACATGCAACAGTCCCCGATAATCACACATAGTACACAAATACGTTCAAAAATACTGTTCTTACACGGAAAATGCCCACCCCTCCCTCTCTTCAACGCTTAGTGCCCCCTTCTAGTGATACACTTAAAAGTCTATAATCTGACTAACACTCACCACTTAGTGGCGGCACAGGGCTGGTTCATATAGTCGTCCTTGTTGTGGTTCAGTACAGCCGCGGGATTCTGAGCCTCCGAGTTGGCCTCGATCAGTTTGGCGCCGCAGTCCAGACCGGCCATGTTCTTCTGCATCACTTTGCCCGACTGAGGGGGCCGCTTGTCACCACCGCTCGCCACGTTGTCTAGCGTATCCATGACGATGCGTGGAGGGGGAGAGGTGGTGAGGAGGTGTACAGGCTACAACACAGGCACAATCATGTCAGGGAAGCATGTTCCATTGCAAAGAGACCAGAAGAGAACGATACACTGGTGAATGAAAAACTTACTAACTACATAATATTCTCAATATTTATAATAATTAATACAAACGAACGTATTCCTTCCATACACCATTTTCTTGTTGCAAGTAAAATAAGAAAGCTAGAATGAGACTGTTGCGAATTATATGTAAGAGTAATATAATCCCTTTTTTAGTCACATCATTGTGAACAAAGGTTATAGAGACAGTACCTTTTTACAAAAAAACTAACAATTTCAAGAGTATAAGAACACAACTGTAAAACATAACAAAGTAATTTAAGTAATGAAACATTTAAGCCAAATTATGGCCTCTACAAACGTTCATAAAACAAGAAAGAAGCATAGGAAGACTATTAATATGAACTATTAAAATGAAACTATTAATAGCGGATCTATAACGAGGCTATAACAGGAATATAGTATCTGTCCACTCCAGATTTGGTGCCTGGCATTTAATTGTTCAAATTAACAATTGACTAATTCATTCAACACGCTAACTACTAGAGCCGAGGGTTATATGCTGACTATAATCCTTGGTATATGATAACCTAAGGTCATCAAAATGCGAATACAATATGAACCACTTGCTTCAATACGAACAGGATGAGAACAATGGCTGCGATGGTCTAGACTATACCTAAATAATAAGATGCCAGAAGAAGCAACAAATACTGATTTTACTATAATAAGTAAACACACAAAAGGTATCAAACATGAAAAAGCAAATGCCTGAATTAATATGACGCAATAATTATCAGAAAGTAGCCCCCCAAAATTCAATATTACATAATATTCGCTCTGCATAACCCTTGGAGCACCTAAGGGGGCGGTCAAATTAATCCACATATATCGAAATGTTTAGTACTCAAAATCTGCAGCTTCAAGGCCATGGTTCTGAAACTTTCCTTCAAAATAGGGTTCAAATAACCTTTAATGGACACCTTTAGACACATTTTGACTGCAATAAAAAGTGCAATGAGAGATAAACTACCCTTCACATACAAATAATATTTAAATAAAATCTCAATAATGAACAGAAACTATGAGACCTCAAAAATACTTTGAAACGGACGAAACAACCCAAAAGTTGAGAGACATTATAATGAAACCAAAAAAGAAGGAAACAGGTCGAAAATCACCGCGATGCAGTCACCAGGTAAAACATAAAATGGTACAAGTAATGCAATTAAAATAGCCGCTGTTACCAAAACAACAACAAATACAAATAAAACTCAAGAAAAGAGAGTAAATACTGTAATTCTAAAGCATAATATGAGAATAACATTACATAGTATAGTACAAAAGAGTGGTAATCACTAATGAGACCATCTATGGGTAGGTACACACTGCGCTGGTTCAATGCCTTTACAACCTCGCTCAGGGCGGCATTGTCACGATGAAATATGGCGGCAGCTGAATCACACATTATGTAGGAGAGAGGGGGGGGGGGGGGATTTATCTATTTAAAGTTACAGATCAAAACGGTACAAACTATAGATATATATCAAAATATATAATACAGTTACAAAAATAATTTGAAAAATATGAAAAACTATTACTTATACAGTTATAATGTCTTCTCAAAATCGATAGCTGTAGGTCAATAATTCAACTCAAGGCATACTATGTTAATGAATAAGTACGTCGAACACAATAGATTACAGATATGGTCAACAATAAAATATTGCTGCCTGCAATGTACCAGACAATATAATATAATATAAAGGTATACAATAGCAAAAGTCTATGAATGCAAATAAGCATTAAATCGAAAGAATTTATTACTATTTGAAACTGCAAATGGCGGGCATCCTTTATACTATAGTAAACATATCCTATCTTATAACACGTCACGTGTCAATTATAAAAAACAATGAGAACGGGTTGCCATGAATAATATGCACTTAACAGAGATTGACAGCTTGTTGGTATAGTTATTAGACACCGTTTACAATTTTAAAGAATTAATTGATTATAAATAAGTTCACAGTCCACAACCAAACAATTAGCAAACACAGATAATGACGTCTGCTTGTAATGCAATGCCACAAATATAATATCGACTATAACTTGTAAATGAAACATTGATTAGTAAGATAAAACAAACCGATCAATTTTCTCAAAACGGCGCTTCAAACTCGTGCAGCGTATTAATACTATAGAGACATGTTGCAAATATTAATTTATTATTATTATACAGATCACCACTAATAAAAACAATACATTCCTCTCTTGTAACTTCATAATGTGTACTAGACAAGCCTAGTGACATTTAATTTCCTCTTCAGTATACATATACTACCAGGTTTGTCATAGTTAAGGATTGAAACGGATATGAAAAAATATATATTATGATCGATCACTCGGAAATATGCTTTAAAATGTACTTTCACGTCATGAACATCATAATAGCCTATATTATAAATTATAGAAGACTCAAAACAACAAACGCAAAAAGTCAAAATGAGATCGAACACTTTCAATTGAATATTCAATTGTAATAACCTAATAAACATTCAGGACACAGAGAGTAAAGGTCTATGCGCACCAAGCGCGACGCGAAGAAACACGAAAGAACGCCGCGCGACAAAAAGATTAATTTGGTTCTCACTAAGGAAACAGACTCATTGAAATGTAAGTAATCAACTTTTTGCGGCACGTCGCGTCGCGCTTGGTGCGCATAGACCATATGCATGATATAATGCTTATTAACAAACAAAAGCAAACCTAACATCAACGGGTATCATGAAAAACATATGGACAAATCAATTTTATTACTAATCACATTATCCTCTACACTATTATCTCCTGCTTTCTGATATAGCACAAAATACGGTCTGATTTCAACCGATTTCAATGTAAAAAACTTTCCGTTTTGTTTAACAAATTTACTTCATTTCTGCTGAAGTAAAGTACGAAGTAAACATTTCTGCTCCCACCTTTCTAGTCACAAGCTATCTACATCATATTATGGTGCTGTAATAATGTCGATCGATCTATCTATCTATAATTGACATTATCAAAGGCATTGTCCATTTTGAACCAGCCTTAAGAAATTCAAAGATAAACAACTGTTATAAAAAATATTCTATTTTACCAATAATAGGTATTCACCTCGTAAACGTGTTTACTACAAATGATAGTAGTACGATCGATTACAATAGTATTCGAAAAAAATACTTTAAACTGACAATATACAAACAAGAGTTAAGCTATTTAGACAGGGTTCCCAATGGTTTTTCCCAGATCAATTTTCCTGAGTTTTCGGTATAATTCAATTCGGGGGGAAAAAAATTTTGGTTAGTAGTATCGTAAAAATAGACGTACGTGTAACATAACTGACACATATATCAACAATTTATTAAAAAAATGAAGATCTCTATGAAGAACATTATACTGCCCGCCCTTTGGAAGTAAAAAAAAACTGACGAAGAAAACAGATACATTTGTAAATTAAATAAATTACGCACATAGTAAAAAGTGAAATAATGTAAGACATTTTAATACATTTTGTGCGATCTTGAAAAATATAATTATACAGTAATTAGTGAAATTTTCCCCTTAAACAAATTTTAAGGTACGTATAATAAATAAATAATAAATAAAGTATAATAATTATACTCTAAAGAAAATGATACTAATTTAAATTCCCTTAGTGTCCATGAGATTTTCCAGAAATATTTCTCAAATCCCTGACATTTTGCTTAATTTCTCAAAATTTCCCAACCCAACTATGCAACAATCAAAAAAACTCACTCCCCATCTCCAGATATTCTAACTATCATGTAAAACAGTTATCCTCAGTATATAATTGATAATATAAAACACTCACCATGCTCCTTCTTTTTGTTCTCCTCGGCCACCATCTTTTGGTACTCCTCAAAGGTCGGCATCTTCTCCGTCTCGGTGTGCTCCGCTGTGACATCATCAACACGGACAGGTGGCGCCACCTCCACAGGCGTCACAGCCTCACTTCAGACAGTCGGCTCTTGCGGTGGTGTTGTTGACGATGGAGGGGGAGGGGGGTC
>JAUZND010051599.1:0-19385 GCA_034780555.1 Coelogynopora nodosa | reverse complement strand
CCTGATTGACAAATTAATTTAACAACACTAACTCTCTTTTGAATAGACAAACGAAAATCGCCACCGTTTCTATCAGCCATAACTAGCACAACTAAAAAATGAACTATCCACTCAATCCACTAAATTTTCAAAATTCAAACATAGAATTCATATCTGTCTACGCAACCAATGAAATCCATAAATAAATATCCATAAAACAATCGATAAATCCATAGAGCAATAGATAAATCATTAGGTAAATTTTGCTAATAATATTTACTAGGTAATTATGAACTAATTAATTACTCACTGACTAAAATACTTTTATCTAACTAAAAAAATAATAAATAGAATTTTCCTATTTTTTAACATACCAGAGAAAATGGTGTTTTCAACTTGAATAATAAAATAATTTATTAAGCTAATCAGCAATTTAACATAATACTCAAATAGCATTTATGCTACTTATACATTATTTATACAAGTAGTGTGCAGATTATACAAATAAATGAAATAAGTATTATGGAATTTATAAGTTAACTTAAGTTATTAATTAATAATATTAAATTTTATAATTTTACATTTCAATATATTATTATTAAAGTGTAATAGATATGTTATATTTATATATATATAACAAAATGTATATATTTTCATTATTACTAGTTATGTTTTGGTACTTATCATATTAGTAAATTCACTTAATGAAAAATGATTACGATATATATTTTTAGACAGAACTTGATTTTTTTTATTGTGCATTTACCATTTATAAATTATATTGATATATTATTATTGCATAAAATCAGTAATTTGATTTTGAAATTGTTTTCAACATATCAATTTTTCTCAAAATTTGTAATTGATTAATTCATATATAATAAATATTTTCTTAGTATTATTTAAAATATATATACCCTATTTTCTGCTGATTTTGTAATACTGGACTTTAATAACAGGAGTAACATGTTCTGTTTTTAAGTATATATTTTAGTATAGGCTAGGTCCTTGCTCTTGTTTTAGTAGGGTTTTTTCTCATACAAAATCGGAGATTTTTCTAATGTTTTAATTTTACGATTTTTTTAAATGCATGCATTTTTGTAATTAATTTGTCTATCTATAAGAAATCTATAAAGTAGCATAGCAAGTACTGATTCAGGCGACGAACAAAAAGAAATATCATTTTGAATTTGAGACTGACATGCTTTTATGGTGATGATTTTAATGCGTAGCAACTGAGTAAGAAAATCCTTCATATGTTGCATATTTTGAGGGTTTGCTATGTGGAGAGGGGTGTATTTTACCCCCCCTGGAAAAAAAAACTTCCTATCATCTGATTAAGTTGCAATTTGGGATACAGATACCTTCTAAAGCTATAA
This sequence comes from Coelogynopora nodosa, assembly GCA_034780555.1. Taxonomy (NCBI): domain Eukaryota; kingdom Metazoa; phylum Platyhelminthes; order Proseriata; family Coelogynoporidae; genus Coelogynopora; species Coelogynopora nodosa. The sequence goes on along the minus strand of JAUZND010051599.1, from coordinate 18,027 downwards.
TATGTGAAACATTTCATGGATAATCTACAAATATTTTATCAATCCACATCTTCATATTCATCACTTTTCTATCCATTTAATTTGATTCCGGCTATATCTTTCATAAACATTACTTTCTTTTAATATGTTTTAAAACTTTCGTTAATATTTCGTTTATATTGGTTCTCTGTAATGTAATTGTATTTCAGTGAGTTCTGATAGAAATTTTAACATAGTTTACCATAATTGGTTTGTGTTGAAATTGGGATTCTCTTATTAATATGATTCCTAGTCTGAATATTAAAAAAATATATAATTTACGTATAAATTGTTTTTGTTATTAATTATACTTAATGTACTTTAGTAATTAAGTTTCCATAGAAATAAAAAAGTCGCATATTATAAGTTAATTATTGCACATTGGAAATACTTTTTTACAGGCCTCAAAATAACTAAGTAAATAAGAATATTAATTTGAAACAAGTGTTGAGGGTATTAAATTCAAACTGTGTATCTATGCGTTAGTAAAAAGTGAAATGACACAATCACGCGTTGTATCACGCGCATCAATTTTTTTATGTAATAAGCTGACCACTAAGATCCTAAAATGGAAACAATATTTCAATTGAGACATTTTCCACTTAAAATGATGTAAAAGTTTTATCTGTTTTTTTATAATCTTTATTTTTTGAAAGATAGTAAAATTATCTTTTTCATACTATACGATTTTAAAAAGCTAATATTTTCAGTATCTGGATAAATTGCGTGCAATTTGTAAATCTTTAATCCTTTCTTAACTGTAGGTCAATAGCTAAGATCTTCTAATGCCGCCCAATTGGAAGATTTCCGCAACACTCATTTTGGCCGGAGTTTGTGAGCGAATGAGTTTAAAAAAAACTTGTGATTACCGCGTACTTATGCTCAAACGAAAGTCACAGAGTCGAAACTTTGCCAACTCTATGGTCTTCCCTGGTGGTTTAATTGATAAAGCGGACTGCAATCCTGATTGGTTAAATATTTGCGCCAAATCTAAACTTCATGATCAGTTAATACGCGATCTTCAAGGAAGAATGAGGATGCCACTCTATTTAGATACAGAGCGGGACATGGAACCTGGTGTAAGTTGCTTATTATTACAATTGTTCTGTATGTGCAGGATACATGCTAGATATATCTATAGTAAATAATCTTTCGTACGTGAAGGAGGGCTGTATGCAAAATTTATAATAAATTAAGTTTTTGATTGAACGATATAATGTATGACCCTGATTTTTTTTACTCAGTGGCTAAAATACTTTTATCTCACTCAAAAATATAACATATAATTTCGACTATTTATAACTATTAAAAAAACGATGTTCTTTTCTAACTCTTTTATATCCCTTGGGTTTTATAATTGCCGATGATATTAGGAGCTAAAACGTTTAACATTAATAGAAGAGAGAAAAACGTTTATCGTAAATTATATACATTTAACCTGAATAATATAATTATTTATTAAATAATCAGCGATTTCAAATAATACTCAAATAGCATTTATACTACTTACAGCTTATTTAGTAGTGTAATTATGAAAATATATTAACAAATATAAATGCAAAAGGAATCAATTCAATTGGTTGCATTGATCAAAGTTATAGCTTATATGGGTCAATATATAGCATATATTGGTTATTATACTATATTTTTCCTAACTGCAATTTATGACATAATCATGTCATAAAAATGAAACCAATCAATAAATTATTTTGAAAATAAAATGATCTCGACAAGTCTTTAGAAGGCATCTGTATATCAAATTTCAACTTTATCAGATTATAGTAAGTTGGTTTTTCCAGGGCTCCACGTAGCAAACCCTACTAAATATGTCCACGTACGAAGGGTTAATAGATTTTGCACCAATAATTGCCATATCAATATCATGCTTTGATGAATTTTTTCATAATTTTTGTTTAGTTATTTCCTGTTATGTATTCTCTGAAAACTCCTCCATCTTTCTGTGATGAAGAACTATGTGTATCTTTTGATATTTTATTTTTCTCTATATTGTATATTTTATAGTGATTAATTGTAATTATAAACATTTATTACTCTAAAAATTTAATATTTTTCTCACAAAATTCGTACTAGCATTTTATGAAATATAGTTTGAAAATATACGTGCTCGACATAGTCTTTGTCAGTTGTAGGCCTACAAAGAATAAACAAAAAATCAGTTATTTAACTATTCGTCGATGGACATATTTTGTAGGGTTTGCTGCATGGAGGGGTGGGAGTGTATTTTATCCCTCTCCTCGAAAAACAAACTTCCTATTATCCGATTAAGCTACAATTTGGTATACAGATACCTTCTATAAAGACTTGTAGAGCTATTTTTATTTTTAAAAGAATTAATTAATTGTTATCATTTGACCTGATGTCATAAGCTCAATGAAAACTATAGGAAATAACCATTATATATATGCCGTATATTGACCCATATTCAAGATCACGAGATGTATAATAGTTGGGTATATAATTATTATTATACTACTTATATAAATAAGGTATAAGTAGTGTAGAGGCTATTTTGAGTATAATTTTAAATTGCCAGTTATTTTAATAATGAATAATAAACTAATTTATCTATTAATGATGCAAGTTTCAGCTCTTAATAGCATCGCCAAATAAAAAAAACCTGCGAGGGTAATGAAATAGTTCAATAATAACACAATTTTCTCTTGTATGTTAAAATATTCAAAATTATATTTAATATATTTTTAAGTTAGATAACATTATTTTAGCCAATGAGTAAAAAAATATCATTACATTATACAGTAGTACATTACATTGTCAATTTATTATTTTATTTTTTTGAAGAAAAAAAATGGTATACCCCTCCACAGACATAGGGTTAAGAATATACAAATTTCAAATTTAACTTGTTTAATATTAGATAAATATATTGAACTGATGTATTCTTCTTGTAGGTTGATTGTACTTTCTTCTGATAATAACAACTATATTTCTATATCACACGAAGTTTTTGTATAATTTAACATAAATGATGTATAAAACTACATCACATACACGTTTATGTGTTATGTTCAATAAACAACCTTATAAAGACGCCCACGATGAACTTCCCCCCGCCTACTTGTGCTTTGACTCCATCCTTGCAAAATTATCTTTCGGCTTCTCTTAATTTTTCATCTTTTTTTAATCTTAAAAATCCTTCTAAACCTTTAATCAAATAGAATAAATTCTACGGAATCTATTTTTGTTTTATTTTAATTTTTAGAAATTTTGATCAGATTTAATAAATTATAGAAGACCTTCCCAAGTAAAAATCACTCACTTTAAAATAGATATACTGAAAGGGGATCATTTTAGCAACTCATTTTTATCCAACCTCGTCAGTCACTGTTCTCCAATACACTGTACAGCTGTCCCTGTTCCCATCCTTCACAGAACCCGATGTCAGGCGAGCTGGCATTGCGGATATGCGCTCTGAGAGAAACCTTCGAAGAGACCGGCCTCCTTCTGGCCAAAGACCCCTCCGCCGCCACTGACGCTCGTATTGTCCTCACTGCCGCCTCCCATCCAGACCTCCTCTCACACACCTGCCAGTCCCGAGTGAAGTCTGATCCGTGCAACTTCATCGCCCTGTTCCAACGGCTGTCCCTGGTGTCGGATGTCTTCTCCCTCCACGAGTGGTCCAACTGGTTGACTCCCACCAACCTGCCCAGTCGATATGACACGGCGTTTTACTTTGTCGATTTGCCAGCTACCTTCCCCATCACCGAGGACCGGGAGGAGTCGCAGCTGGCCATGTGGAAATCGCCCGAGCAGTTTCTTCGTCGTTATTTCGAATCCAAGCTTCAGCTGTTTCCGCCTCAGATCTACGAGCTGGGTCGAATGTGGCGCTTCAAGAAGCTTCAGCAACTCGCTTCGTATAGCCAGGCGCGGGCTTGTTTGGGCTCGGAACGCTGTCTCCCGAAAGGGGTCATTTTTAAAGATGGATTCTTGATGTTCTACCCTGGCGATGAGAGATATCCCAAAGATATTGACTTGATTGAGTCACCGGTACATATGGACTCAATTTCGATCGCTTCTTTCGCTTCGGATGTGAGAAAGAATCGATTTATACTTGAGAGGAGCGTCGTTGATGGTGTGGGAAAATTTCACATGCCCGATGTAACTGAAGAACGAATGGGGCATGTTAAACCGGCATCGTTGGATGAGATTCTGGCATCTAAAGCGAAACTATAACTGATATAATGTCTAAATATAAATCGCAATACGTATTATAAATGCTAAGGTATATTTTTAGTAGCACAATCATGCCCATAAATATAACATCTATAACATATAAAACACTCATATTGAAATACTATTTTTAAACCCCATACGCTAGCATAATGTGTCATTCATAGAATATATTGAAATTAGTATATAATATATTTTTGTGTGATAGGGTGACTCAGTACACATTTTTGGTGCTTGTATAGATTAAACCTTATTTTATATTCGTTATTATTTGTTAGTTTTTATTTGGATGTCCATTTAACTTACACATATAAAAGTTTCCATTACTACTTATTACAATAATTATTGTCTTAAATATGTTATCAACGTTGGCCATTATTTTTATATTTTTATATTTCAATTTTTAAATTTGTTTTTTAATATTTATTTCAAGGGATCATGGCAATGAAATATACATAACAATGTATAACTACCAAATATGTAATACATATTTAGTGGTTAATTGGATTCATTGTTTGAACAATTTTATTTGTTTAGTATAGGAAAATTTAATTGTACATTTTTGTATTTAGAAGAGTACAAGCACATAGTGGTCTCTACTGATAATAAAATTACTTAAAACTAATTGTTAAATCTTATCACAATTATATAAATTAAAGATGAAGAGTTTAATATTTTCAAAAGGTCTTAGTTTTGAATTTCACTATTACCACGAAGATATAAAAATTATATATTTTTTTGTTCATTGGTAATTAAGAACATACGTCTGAAATGGTCCAAATGTCACTAGATTATAATATAATGTTGATATATTTTTATTAAAATATACTATATATGTGTAATTTCGATCGTTATGATTTCATAAGAATTCTATTTCACTGAATGTCCATTTTTAAAAAAAAATTACTTTTGTTTATTATTATGAAATTCTATGATAATTATATACATAATTCTTAAATTGTGTGGTAAAGAAGGCTCAATCTTTTTGAATGATCAATTTTGGTGAAGAAAGACTTAACTCTTTTTGCCTTTTTATAAAATTATCTAAATTTTTTCGATTTAACTATATACATTGTGGGACAATATTTTAATTGACAAGTCCTCTTACGTATCCTTAATTATTAATAACCCCATTTAAACATTGTTAATTATAAAAATAAAAGAGAAAGTTTCGCGCAATGTAATTTTAAATCCCTGTATGTAATGCATACATCTGTGCTTAAATATTTTAAACTAATTAATGTGTAATATAACTTGTTGTACAATTGAATTATTTATTATATAAAGAAAAAATTATTGCATTTAATACATTTGTGTTACGTTCTAGAGATTATAGCGGATTCTATGTAATAAGTTTACTATTTTCTGCTTAATATTGAATTGACTATTATTTAGTCATACTTAACTGCCTTGTATTGACTAATGTATTGTCATTCGTTGATAATATGCTATCTGGTAAAGTACGAACACATAGAGGATTAAATTTTAATCTTTCATTTTGAACTGAAAAACAACCAAATTTTAACACTTCATTAAATACTTTTTGTTTAAATTTAATTTAAACAATTTAAAGTGTTTACTTTAATATTTTTATCTGATCGGTCGGTCGGTCCTCAAATAAAATCTATTATTTTATGTTATAGTATCTTTATATAAATGTTTGTAGTAATAATGTTATTTAATTAATTATAGAACAGTAACAAAAATTATTAATTATTTTTTGGCGTTAAATAAAGGTTATAAGTAAAAACCGATGCCAATTTCATAAAAACTGATGCCTATGGCTATGCCGATACCTAAATAACTGATGACTATCTCAAGTACCTGAAATAAAACTATGCCGATTCCAAATAATCCGATACCAATTCCACAAATGGCATCCATGTCTTTGTTATACGGTAGGTGTTAGCAATCCGGCAACTGGATTAATAACTAGTAATGTTAGAAGACCAGCAACTTTTAAAATTAGTATATATTATATATAATACATACTTTTTTATTTATTATTATGTATATAGATATGTATATAAATAAAATATACTTCAAATATTTTAGTATAGTATGTATATTTTTATTATTAGAAAAGAAAAAAAAGAAGATATTTATCATTGTTTCATCCACGTTAAATATAAAAAAAATTTATTTATTTTTATATTTATCAGTTTATTATATTTTCTGATTGCCTGATTGCTAACCATGTCTTTTTTATACTTCTCACTGCCATAAAATAACTATATTTACAATTTTATAATTCTGGCAAACAGAATTACTCATTGCCATTGGAAATAAGTATACTTACACATTAATACTCAATGCAAATTTAATACAAATATTATAATTATATTATTAAAAATTATGTATCTGTGTAAAGTATTTTATTTTTAAATTTATTCCTGTATTGACATTGTTCTGATTTTTTAAATATCTAAATATTTTTCTGATATTTTAATCTAATGCGATAACAATAGGTTAATTAAATAATAATATAGAAGGGTGAGTGGGGAAATGCATAGCATTCTCTTTGCAATTTTAAATTTACAAAAATCACCCACTTTTAATTATTTTATAATATAATTTATTATATGTATATAGATATTTAATTTATAATAAGACAATGGAGGAAAGTGCATAACAGAGGATGTGGGTCTAAATCACAATTAAAGCATATATTATAAGAGTCATTAATTAATAAAGTAGGCAAGCTTCATAAACTATTCACTTCTCCAGAAATATTGATCTATCTCTGAGTGTTTATTAAACCTGGGTTTGTTAAATTAGAATAAAGGGGAATTGGAATAATTAGAATAAAACAAAATAGAATCAGAGTTAGTGATTAACTTTTTAACAACAGTACTTACATCTGAGTTTTGTAACCTGCCCAAATCGCTATATAAAATTCTAAATACAATTTTGTTAGTTATTAATTTATGTCAGATCTCTTATTTGCTAACAACTATTGTATTCATTTTATTATTCTTATTGCAAGGTGACCGCTTATCACTCAAAGCATCATTATATGTTTCTTATAATAAATGAGTGCCTAACTAACACTGGCTAGTACAATAAACCAATATTGAATTATGTTTGGATTGTTACAGATTATGTAATGTTATGATAACAATTTCCACTTACTAACATTATTATAAAACTATATTGTAATTAGTTTTATTTACCATATTTTTAGTAAAAAATCTATTCAATTCAAATAATAAATAGCAAAATGTAATTTTTGTATAAATGGTATATTTTTTAACATAAATCAGGCTTATCTAAGAATAAAATGTTCATATTGAATTTTAACAATTTATAAAATATTATGCAATTTATTTCACTAAATAAATCTCATGCATCAATTAAATTTTATTAATATTTTTTACAAATTCCTTCCATTTCAGTTGTGTCATTATGTGTCAGAAAATAATATTTGTACCACAAAGTATTATAGGTATATAGGTGCTTGTGCATTAGCTGTGCACATGTCTATAGTTCAGTTATTATGCAATATCATTTACTTAAAAGATGAGTGCTAAAAATCATTATTTCACACTAAATTAAATTGATATTCTAAGATGTCTGGTCAGTGGACTAAAACGGTGTTCTGTAAACTTCATACAATGTGAAAAGGCCACATAATAAAAAACTTTTTTAACAATCAGCCAAATTTTTCATGATATATTTCTCTAGTCAATTGGTAACCAGGCAACCTTCTATCTGCACATAATATGGCCAAAAAACTATTTATAGTACACTGATTGAAACATTATATTTTATAAGCAGACTCCAACCATACGTAGAAAAGACTGAGTATATGTGTGACATCATACTAACTCAATTTGAGCATTCATTGCAATGAGATGTAGCACAGGCCAATTAAAATTAAAAAATTGGATATGTATATCGTAAGTAGATATAAATTATATCAAGTGAAAGAAAAAAATTATAGCAATGAATTTAATTAAAATTATGTTTAATAAAAGTATAAATATATTATATGAATAATATTCATATATGTACATTGATTTATATTTTTTTCAATCAAAATGTAATAAAGAAATACTGAAATCATTTTACTTTTGTACAATCATTCTATGAAATATATGTAACTTATTTTTAGTAAACTTCCTAAAACTCTCTGAAAAGTCATGATTTGTAGAATTTAAAAAAATATCAAACAATTACACATGCTGCAGGTTCCACATTCATCTTCCTTCATTGTGGCACTGACTTCCACATCATTGAACCATTTGTAGGTTAGGAGTTATAGGAGTAGCTGGGTTCAGCTACCTGGTGCAGAATTTGAAGGTTCAGCTGTAGAAATGCATAGATGTAATTTTATTAAAAATTATTTCTGTAGTTCTGGAGCATTCATATCTGATCAACATATCATGTGGTTTTCATCATTGATATCTTGTTTTATTTGTAATATAGTAAAGAAACAGGGCAGATGTACTATACATTTTCAGTCAATAAATTTACAAAATTTATGTATTCTTTTACATGTATGCATACCAAACTCATCTATTTAAAAGATTGGAAAAATGCTCTAATAATTAAGAATGGAAGTTCAATTATTTACTACAGGAAATACTTCTCCACACAGTTGGGTGGCAACTATTTATAAATCTTAATAATTCATAGTTACAGTAATAATATTTAAATATATATAAAGCAATTAATATGTGAGTAGAAGTAATATTTGCAGATATAGGCCAAAATAGGTTATAAATAAACAAACATTGATATTAGTAATGAATTATGCAATATATTACAAAATGTGGAACTACTGTAAATAATAAAAGTGTGTGAAATTATGGTATACAAATTAGATTATTAAAAAATCTTTAGCTAGAAAAACTGGGATAATAATGCAGATGAACTCATTAAAATACACAATAAAAATAGTTAATAAATTAATGTATTATTATATATTTTATAATATATATCTCTCATATTATTATCTCATTTTTATTATGGAATTATTACTACAATTATTATTTACAAACTCAGAAGCCTAATTTATTCATGAACTAAAAATAAAACATTGAAAATTCACAAGCTTTTGTCAGCCAATCAAAATTGTCTTTGCACAAGGTGTCTATCACTTTTCTTATCTTAACCAATAGAAATTTCTTTCCCTAATTTATTTATGTCTGTCCTGTGGTTATGTTATCTAGAGAATTTACAATGATCCATATATCCAATGATTCTTATTATAACTATTTTTAGAAATGTATTAACTTCTAGTTAAATGTAAGTATCAAGGTTTGATAAGCCTGCTGATGAAACATAATTTATTTTTATATCAACTGTTGATAAGCCTGTCGGAAAAAGGTTAATGATGACATTTTCCTATATTTGTTGTAACTGCATTGAGGGAATATAGGATAGGTTATTGGACAGACCATGCTCATAGATTCTTAGATCAAAATAACTAAAATTTTATAATTCCAACAACTTTTATAATATAATTTACTCAGAAACAAAGTTTTTATAAAATGATTATAATATTTGTATTAAATTTACATTGAGTATTAATGTGTAAGTATACTATAAGTATTTTCAGTGAGTAATTTCTGTTTGCTGAAATTATATAATTGTAGTTATTTTGACAGCAGTCAAAAGTATGACAAATACATAAAATATATTAAAAATATATATTTATTAGTATCATGTTTTATTTTAGGTACTTGGCATCATCATCAATTTTTGTTGAATTGGCATCAGGTTTTATTTCAGGTACTTGCCATAGCCATTGGTTTTTATGGAATTGGAATCAGATATTATTAAAGTAATTGGCATAGGCATCAGTTTTTATGGAATCAGCATCAGTTTGTGTGAGTGATTTATTGATAATTATTTTGAAAATTATAAGGACTATGAACAGTATTACAATAACTACCATTTTAGTTATAATCAAAGACATTAGAATAATACCTCACATATAATTTTTTTTTTACTAATTCAAAAAAAGTACTCAACTTTATTTTTAATTAAAAAAGGTGATGCATACATACATAGACCATGTGTGATATAACATTTTTATTAATAACAGCTTTTGAATTACATCAAATTAACATACATTTATTAGCCACATTGAATATATCATTTTAATTGACCTAGAAGCTTTATTAATTAAAATGCTATATCACACATGGTCTATATACTTTATAACAATTGTTTATAGAATAAAATTATTAATTATATTTTATTAATATAAGCATATAATTATATTTTAATGTGATAACCATACTAATATAAAAGCTTACAACAATTGTCTTTTGGGACAAAATTAATAAATTAAATATTTTAGTTTTACTGTATCAACATTTTTAATAAAACTGACCACTTTTTTGAATTGGTAAATTAAAAAAAATTAAAATACGAATCTAAAAAATGGACATGTGCTCATCTGTAGGAGTACCATATTAAAAAGGATTGTCACTAAATGCCAGCATAATTGTAAGTATATATAACATTTTTGTTAGAATACATCTAAGCTATATCCAAAACTTTCAAACAATTTCTAAACTGCTGAATAATGGTGTAACATTTTTATAACACAATACCAATGGTGAATATAACAATGAAAATAATGTCTACTATGAAAGAGTTATGCTGGGGTAACTTGCCATAATACTGATAAATATAAACAAAATAAAAGCCCTTTAAATTCAACTTTAATAATATGTGTGTAACACTTATGAATAAGCAATTAATCAAGTAGAATTTGTTGGATGCTTCTATAACCAGCATTAAAAAATATTTTTTAATACCAGTTTAATTGAAAAATAAATATGAAAATATTAGTTCTGTTGAAATACATTATTCCATAAATGCTGCTAAAACTACTGGTTCAACAAGCATTTACATTTTTTCATTAAAAAGTGACTAATACTATCATGCCCTGTCTTACAATTATCAAATTGGTAATTAGAATATATATTTTAAACTAACAAATACGATTCTAGAAGGAAAATGCTATCTTTTTGCATAAGTTAGGTAAAACAGGAAAAAAATGTCAGCCACAAATTATCTATTTATGTCTATAATAGGTCCCAATGATCTATAGGTTGAAATATACAGTTTTTACATGTAAAATGCCTATACCTCTTTCTTAACTTCCTTCTAAAGCCTTTATTTTATTACCAAAACAGAAATTGTAGTTTTAGCACACTACTATAAATTGTCTCCACTATATATGTAATATTTGAAATTCTCAATGTTATAATATTTTACTATTTATTAGATCAATATACAGTTGAGAAATATGATTTGAGTAGACATTTTATAGATTTCAAATAATTATGTCTTTAAAACTATAAAAAAATATTATGTTATGCTTATATTATAAATATATTTTAAATGTATGATATTTAAACACTACAATGTGATTTTAAATATTTTTATAATGTTAGTTACCATATTATATGGCTCATTATGGTTATTAATTTAAGCTATAAAAATAAGAATATTCTATTAGTATTTAAAATAATTTCCAGAATATATTTTTTAAGATTCTTTAGAAACAAAGTATATGATTATAATGAATACCATTAAAATATTAGTTACTGTTAAGGAGTAATACAGTAAACAATATAATGAAAAATCTATGAGACTTTAACATTCCAAACCTATTTTATGTGTTTATCATTAAGTCTGATAAACTTATAATCATTTCAGAACCAATTTTACCTAAATAATGTTAATTGGTGCAAGAGTGCCAATTGTTGTAATTTGAATTAAAGTGATATTGTTGTGTTTTCTGCATTTTTTCTAATTATATTTACTCTGATTGTTCTGGTAAAAATATTCAATCCTTTTTCTATATTAAAACATCTTAGATAATAGTTTGTCTATTCTCAATAATTGTTTAAATATTTTTTGTTCATTTTTATGGTGAGATAAATAATGTTCGTCATCAATGTATACTGACAATTACTGCAGCACCATGTATCTTTCTCAAAATTAGAATCAAAATTATATCTATAATCAGTAAATCTATTTTAATTCTCATGTAATCTTTGAATTGATGTATATAAATTGACTAAATAAGGCCGTGTGATAAACCTATGCTCAGGGAATCTAAGAATCCTGAAATTTAGAGGCTACATGGTTACCTCCTGCAATTAACAAAAAGTTAAATAAAATTTATACCCCCATCTTGTGCTCCTTTAAAGCTGTCTTGTCATTCCTACTTTATTAAAATATAGTTCAAAAACAATAAGTCACTTATTTTATTTATTTCATGGCCTGATGTGTTTTACAAATGAGAAATGTTCATGCCACCCAATTTATTTATGCTGTTATTAATAATTCTAACTCTGAATCTTGGTTCATTTACCAATAATTGAAAAGATTAACATTATGACTATACTCCCTATTATTTCCACATTATTACCTCTTGTTCCAACTTCATTTTATTTTTTATATGTACAGGAAACCTGTTTTGGAGGGTAATATGTACTGTTCTTGGTGCAAACCTTTACATTTTTTGAAACACGAACTACCATGATGCTGTATAACTGACCACATAAATAACATAGAAATCGGATTTATCTCACACTACTTATAAAACCCCTTACAATTGTTCAATCTATATGATAAATAACTGATTTTTATTATTGAAGGAAGAAAAAAGGTAGAATTATGTAAAAAATCATGACAGTCCTCAATTTTACTTTTTTTAAATAAGATACAAAAGATTCAGTGATTTCCTTCTTCTTTCCTTTTCCTCACACCCACTGTGGTTGTTACCATTAAAAGACAGATTATAATAATCTAATGTACACTATGGACTGCCATGTGATTTCAGTAAATAAATCATATCTCTCAATCCGGAAATGTGATGAAATGTCCATAGATCTTAACAAATCTTGTGTAAATCTGCCGTTTCCATCAATTTAATAAAATGATATTTTTTTCGGATCTCCAAATCCCCTGGACCATGCTTCACTGTATACTACACTAATAAAGTATATTTATCAGTCTAAGTTTTAATTTCTGGAAAAATACTGTTAATTTTTACAGGGAAATGGAAAAAATATAGTTTTCTTAGTTAAATTCAAATTTGTATATTGTTATATAAATGAAGTAAAAATATTTTCTTTTCATATAAACAAATGATTGTATTAATTAGCGGTATACTAACTGTTAATAATATATGATTATAGCTACATACTTTGACGACATAAATATTAGTAGTATGATTTTATTAAATATCACTAATTTATATTAAATATGATGTGGCTTAACATATGTGTAAATATCAAATTTCCAAGACCTTGGCTGCTTGTTGAAATTACTGCTGATAAATGTAGTATTTTCTTTATTATAACTCTTACAAAACAGCATATTTGATTCAATTTACAATCAGCTATTGCAAAATTGCAGACATATTGCCTTTAAAGGGGGCTCACTGGTCAGTGAAATCAGGGATATCAGGGAATGTGAAAAAGTCAGGGGAAAATCAAAGAATTATTGCATAGTCAGGGAAAATGGAGACTTGCCAAGTGTCCCTATTTCATTGGGACAGTCATGATATTTGATTTTTACTGTCTCGATATTATAGCAAATGTTTCGATAATTTTCCTTTTTTTGTTGTTGCTTTTTCTGTCATTTTCAAACTTCTGTATCAATAAACATTAATTAAAAATCAAAATGAACAATCCTTGATATTTCAAAGATTGATCAATGACCACATCAGGGCCTTGAATGGTTATGGTTTTCAAAGCGACTTATCCGCTGCAATAAATGCTGCAACATTCTTTAAAGAAGCAAACTGGTTTAGTCATGCAATAAAGATGGATGATGACAAAGTCCAGATGAAAAAGAAAAGTTAAGCACTTGGTTGAACAAGACCTTTCCAAACATTAAAAAAACATTATGTGCTTTTAACTGATATTAGTATGAATAATGTAATATTATATTAATTAATATATAAGCTAATTTATATTACTTATATAACTTATTTTTCTATAACCTTCTACTACTATATATTATGCATATAGTTCAACTTATGTTTGGTTATACTGCAAAGTCAATCAAACCAAAAACCCCACAACCCTGCATATCTGGGCGTAGTTGTGAAGATATATTGTGTCTCCGCTTCAGGCCTCAAGATGCGTCAATCGCGTCGTTGGCACACCCTCCGGATTGTCCTGATAACATCCATCTTCTGGCTGTTTGTCCAATCGCTCGTCATCTTCTATCAGGCTTCCTCACCATGCACCGCCGCTGGGAGTGGCCACAAGAAAGCCCAAGGTAAGTCCTCTACTCTCATGTTCAAATTTAAATGCAAATAAATGTGGTAAAGAACGGTTAGAATCATCTGTTATGAATTATAACCTGTTCGATTGTCCATTCTCAAGTGTTGGCCATGTATTACATGTCACCAGTAATAGTAAATGATTACATTCGATTCAATTCCTCAACACCGACACAAAACAAATAATAAAATAGAAAATAAATAAAAAGGAGCAGAAGTTATCAAAGCGACTGACTGTTATTATTGAATATTTATTGTTTTATTTTGTGTTATTATCATGAAAATTATTGTTTGAATTTTAAATGAAATATTTAATGTGGTTTAAGAAGGGTTTAACTATTTCATCATACTGGTACAATATTGGTTATCTTTACATCTGATGGAACACCTATTTCATCATACCGGTACATTATTGGATATCTTTACATCTGATGGAACACCTATTTCATCATACTGGTACAATATTGGTTATCTTTACATCTGATGGAGCACCCATTTCATCATACCGGTACATTATTGGATATCTTTACATCTGATGGAACACCTATTTCATCATACCGGTACAATATTGGTTATCTTTACTTCTGATGGAACACCTATTTCATCATACCGGTACAATATTGGTTATCTTTACATCTGATGGAACACCTATTTCATCATACCGGTACAATATTGGTTATCTTTACATCTGATGGAACACCTAATCATACCGGTACATTAATTTTTAGACTTGATATCACTAATAAGTATGTATCATAATATGTATCTTTTTATAATTATTTTCATTCTGTTGTTTTCTACACTAATTTTTTCATTGTTTATCAAATTGTCGTATGCAATTTAAGATATGTAAACTTGTCTATTAGTTTTCAATGGTGCAATGATATCTAACGTAGGACAATTTATTATTCACAAAATTGCATTTGGAAAGTGTTCATACACACGTAAAGCATAAAAAAGTGCACTAAATTGTTTAATTGAATCGTGTAATGTTCACACCGTATTCCAAATCAATAACACGCAATGTGGTTCACTCCTGTATAATATGCACTGCAGAGATTGCATACTGCCTGTTAGTACAAAGTCACATATGACCAAGATGAGGATTGTTTGTGATTAATACCAGTGTAGAAGTCAATGCTATACGAGGCTAACTCTGAGCTTCATGTGAGGGTAAATATGATGATTTTGAATTAACAGTATTAACTCCGTGAATAATGCGATGACATCTTCTAGTGAGTTTTTTCAGTTGATTTGATTTGTGGATTGGTACGCCGAGTGTCAAATAAATTGTCGTCCTTCTATTTGGGTGGGATGTAGATGATGTAATTCTTTAATTATGATGTGATTTGTTATTATTAGTACAGACCAGTAATGTTAAAAGTACGAATTCGATTGATTTGAGTTATTTCACAACATTACGTTTCCAGTTTGTCGGTAAAGAATGAATATGAAGATAATATGTCAACGAACAACATTTAGCTGCTGCTCATTTGAAGACATTCTGTGCTCTGTTCTGGTCCTCTCAACCAACTTTGTCGGCTGACTAAAGTGTTTCACTCTTATTGGTTGACAAGAAAACTTACTGACCAATCAGAACAGAGCATTCCATTAACACGCGGAGTGCATACTTCGTATATTTAATTTTGTAGTAACTGTTATTACTTTAATTTATTGATTAACATGTTAGTTATCAGTTTGTGTACAAACAGTGAGATGTAATTTATCGATTGTTTTTATTGGTTGATAATATTTAATTTGTGAACGTATTGTCAGATGAAAATTGATTTTGTTGTCTTTTAATCAGTTGTATTTTATTGTGAATCCAGCTGTCTTTCCGTAATTTTCAGAACCTAACTAATTGTTATTGCACTGTTGCCTCTATGTTTTTGAGCAAAATATATTGTAGAACTTGTTGACGTCACGACAGATTATAATTAACACATGTTCGTCAATAAATATGTTGAAAAACTATATATATATATTTATAATCACCAATGAAAAACTACACGGATAGAGCATATTGAACTACCTTGTCTGACTAGCAACTCGCCCCACCCTACCCTCCCAGACTCCACGGATGGCCTCCTCAACCGTCTGTTCCGCCGCCTGGTGCCCACCTACCCCCAGGGTCCCGGGGAGATGGGGCGGGCAGTGGTCATTCCCGAGGGTCGTCGTGAGGAGGCTAAGCGGCTCTTCACCGTCAACTCCTTCAATCTGCTCGCGAGCGACTTGATGGCGCTCAACCGGTCCTTGCCTGACCATCGTCTGGACAGGTGCTGCCCATGTTGTATTTGTCATGAGAGGTTGGCCTCGGGGGCAGTTATGGATTGTTTGATTGTTAGGGAATTCTCTGTGTAGATGAGATGTGTTTTATACCAAGTGAATATCAGATTTAACTGATCAACAAAGTATAGTATATATGATTAATATGAGCAACATGGAATACAGATTAAAGAAATATCTTGTATGGCCCATATTAATATCAGAATTAGAACTGGATTCAAGTAATAATTAAACCAATATTAATTTGATTATTGTAATACTAAAAGTGGGTCCGATTACAGATCCGAAATCTTCTTCCTGGTAACATTAATTGTTTGTGATTTAATGATTTTAGTTCGTGCAATACCTGCTCTCTTATTTGAATCTTACATAAATTAGCACGGACCATGAGTCTACTCACGCGTATAATTTTTCTGCCTTACTAACTGCGACTAATGCATTGTATTTGCGACCAAGAACTCTGGCTAATTGATTTCTTGGTAGTGTGATAATCGCTCTTCTGACAATAACAATTTAAGTGTGTTTCCAATAAGTGGCTAAGAATCGGGGGAACTCTGGCTAATTGATTTTAACATGTTCATTATTAATTATGTGTAACCGCAGAGTGTCTTATACTTTGATCTGATAGTAAAGAACATAAAACCAGAAAGTCCATCTTACCAGACATAACATCAGTCAGCATGCCGACCCATCTTTAACATCAACAACCGACTTCACTCCTGTCGCTTCCCGTCTTGTTTCCTGAGGTTCTTCATTCAAGC
Organism: Coelogynopora nodosa; assembly: GCA_034780555.1. Taxonomy (NCBI): domain Eukaryota; kingdom Metazoa; phylum Platyhelminthes; order Proseriata; family Coelogynoporidae; genus Coelogynopora; species Coelogynopora nodosa. Next base: position 489 of record JAUZND010051599.1, on the reverse strand, counting down.
AAGTTGTTGAGAGCTGCATTGTCTCCTGTGTCCTCATTTGGACTTCCTGTCTTCCAGCCCCATGTCTGTCTCATCGATATAATCTGAATGATGATCGATATAATCTGAATGATGATCTATATAATCTGAATGATGATCTATATAATCTGAACGATGATCGATATAATCTTATCATGATCGATATAATCTGACTGATGATCGATATAATCTGAATGATGATTGATATAATCTGAATGATGATTGATATAATCTGATCATGATCGATATAATCTGAATGATGATCGATATAATCTGATCGATAAAATCTGAATGATGATCGATATAATCTTATCATGATCGATATAATCTTATCATGATCGATATAATCTTATCATGATCGATATAATCTTATCATGATCGATATAATCTTATCATGATCGATATAATCTTATCATGATCGATATAATCTTATCATGATCGATATAATCTTATCATGATCGATATAATCTT
>JAUZND010051588.1:0-19387 GCA_034780555.1 Coelogynopora nodosa | reverse complement strand
TTTATTCTGTATTATTATTATTCATATAATTATTCAAATATAATTCTTGGATTAATAAAAGAAATTTTGAAGACTAAAGATATTTGGAAATAAAAAAACGAATTTTTTTTCCGGACAATTACAAGATTATAAAATATAAAGCGGACGTATACAATTCATTACATTTACATTTAATTATTTTGTTCACACTCTATTAAATTTATGTTAATGCTTATGTTTATATATATATAATGTATTTATATATATCAGTATATTGTGTATTTCAGACATGTGTACACAGTCTATTAACATTTTGTATTATAAGTGACAATAATCGGGTGACATACAGTATACTGAATTTTTTGATGTAAAAAACATCGTCGATTGTAACTCTGTTTACATTCATACATGACATACATTCGATAGGTGCACATACATACATAATACATACCGGCGTTAAAACCTTTTTACAAACATGTATAAATTTAATTTAAGATATTTACTTACTAACTCGACTATACATTTTTTAAGCGTATAAAACTATGATTATATATTACTATAATATATCTAATTTACTTAATAACTCATAACTAGAATTATACATATAAAATTAATATAATATTAATAATATATTTCTTTTTTAAAGGTACAAGGGCACAATGATATTTTTGTATATTTGTATATTTTTATGGCTGTGGGGGCTATGTGTACATATCTGTAAAAATGTATATATATGTATAAAAACGTTACAAAATGGGAAAAAATGTAAATATTATTATATGTATATACTGTACTATTTGTATATATTGTATGAAAAAAAAGAGTAAATTTATGTACCACCTGCATATATTGTAAACAGAACTGTATGTACTATCTGTATATATTGTATAAATTGTTAATTAAATTATTTTATATGAAAATATCTTTATTTCTTTATGCAGAAAACTATTAATTATCAACGTTTCTTCGTTTATCTAATGCTTTTTACTATTATTTTGGTGAAAAAACAGCTGTTTATTTCATGTATAGTATCGCAATAATAATTAATCTTTTCATTTGCAGCCTATCATTCGAACCTATTCATTTTGTGCTAATTTGAGTCAAAATTATGATTCTGAGTCAAAATTATGATTCTGAGTCAAAATTATGATTCTGAGTCAAAATTATGATTCTGAGTCAAAGTTATGATTCTGAGTCAAAATAAGAGTCAAAATTAGGATTGTGAGTCAAAATGACATAATATATATGATACAAAATGTGAGTCAAAATTACAATTCTTACTCAAAATAAGAGTGAAAATTATTATTCTGAGCCAAAATGACATATATAATACAAAAAGAGAGTCAAATTGAGATGCAAAATGTGATTTGTCACATTGTCTAACATAATGTCTGACATAATGTCTCACTTAAAAAGAGTAATAATATTATTTTTTAATATAAAACATACCACAGACTATATCGCCGCTGAGAACCTGCCTATTTTGAGATGAATTATCCAATTATTTACAGAGAACCTGCATGTTTTCATGTGGATTATCCGCTTAATTACTGAACTTCAAAAATAATAACTTTTAAAATAATTTATTTACCACAGATGAGTTACGTTTTAGATCTATGTGTTATTAATGTGAGTAAAGATGATTTTGACAAATTAATAAATTAATAATATAACATTATAACTATTTATAAATAATATAAAATTCTACATATATTTCTATAAATTGATATAATTTTTTTATTATTATGTAGTACAGTACAGTAAAATACATCTGCATCTGAATATGTTGACGAATACATAGATATACATAGACATACAAATAGATAGATATACATAGACATACAAATAGATAGATATACATTGTTATACATAGATTGAGGCATCAGTTGAATTTGTTAATAAGTTGTCAATTATATATTGATTACGTGGTTTAGTAATAAGATACAATTTCTTATTACAATAGATTCTTTTGGAACATTTTTTAGATTATTTTATCAGATATTAAGACACTTCCTTAGGTGTGTAGAATATGTATTTACAGAGTTCACTGATTCCTTTACGGATTCTTTGGCTTCCTGAAAGTAAAATTTGTGGTAAAGCATTTGTTTACATTTGTTTTTGAAGAACAAAACCATGAGAGAGACATATAGAAGAAAGTTATAATGTTTAAGTTTAGAAAAGTATAAATTAATAAGTGTTACTGTTCATTTTTGCATTCTAGTCATATAATGTAAGTAAATTTTAACCAAATTATTACATCATTTAATCATGGATCTGACATTATATGGCTACAATGTATCGTATTGGAGAAAAAATTCAATATTTGTACTTGAATGATATTGCACTACTACTAGGGTATCTCTCATTATTATTAAGTAGCAAAATCAAAATCAACTTAGTCAGAATCTACATTGAAATCACCCTGATCGGACAATATTTGGCTGTAACGAATTGTATTGGGAAAATTCAATAATTGTAATTGAATGATCGATTACTATCGTGGGGTTCCCAGACACTCAGTCATTTGAAATTGATGCAAAAGTTTCTTTTTCAGTACCAATTTGAAGGTAAGGTCTATGGAACAATTCTGGTTCGAGTGTCAAGCTGTCAGATAAAATAATCAAAATGGCTGCCAATTTCTACCTTTTTTTCACATTTTACTCTTATCACATAATCACAATAATCAAAATGGCTGCCAATTTCTACCTTTTTTTAAACATTTTTCTCTTATCACATTCACTATTACCTTTTGTTCTATTGAACATAGAATGGTAATTTTGGTATACCTAGGTTTGAAAGTATGAGTAATTGAATAAAAATTAAATATACATGATTGGAGAAAATATATTCTTACACAATTGATCGAAACAAATTCTTGAACAATTCATTCAATTCATGTTAGTGTTGGAAATTTTTCTAGGCCAGCTACTTCTCGCATGTCCACTTGCACTGACATGTGCACTTCAACTTTGTCATCACGCATTTGTACCGAGAGCAAGCAATTGGACAAATGCACTTCACATCTAGGTGGAACACATCCTTGGCGAGTGGTAGCGTGGCATAAATGGGAAGTAACTCGCCGTCCTCTTCTTTCCACCCATGGTTAATTGGGTTGTTGACAGGCCTCAAGGAAATGTGGGTTGTTTTCCAAATGGTCGCTTGGAAGAAACTTTGTTTGAAATTTTGATCTAAAGCATCCGTAGTTTAGGGATTTCTCTCCACGTCCCTAGTCATTTATCAAAAAAACCTCATTCGGACGAGATCAGCATCACTGTCCTCATTTGATTCATTTGAGTACAGCCTAGAGACAAAGTGTGTTTCCACTTCTTTCAATCTTAGCGATGTTTGAAATGCAGTGTCGACAATAGTTGAAAATTGCTCCATAAGGGATGTACCTCTGTGCGTCAATGTGCAGCAAGATCTGTTACCCTTGAACTTGAAGGAAGAAGTACTGTCTGATCGAGTGATTGCATGGAAAAGGGCCATGGTTTTGCACGTTGTTGTGCCCAGGTTTGTGGTGATAGTGTTCAGGGAAATAATTTTGGTTGTCTTTCCCGCTTTGAAGGAGATCCAGATTTTTGCGGCAGGATCCAGAGCCTTGATGTCATGGAAAATAGTCAAAACGATTACGACCACATCTGGGTCTCCAGTATACACCATCCCAAGAGACGAAGAATAGAGAGCGTGGAGGAGATGTATTAAGACATGCGTGTCAGCTTCCTCTTGGTTGCATTGATCCATTGGTGCACTGTTTCCAATATGACGGACTTGATCACCAGCAGTGATATAGACATTCTTGTCATCTGAGAAATGTTCTTCTGTTATCTTTTTTGATAGTAATGAGAACAGTTTCTTTTTGTTATCAACGTTCACTAGAAAATTCTGCTAATTTTCTGAGGTTCTGGCAGTAGCAGGTATGCGTTGTCGGATGCCTGTTCCTTTTTCCCCTTGTGCCTCCTTTGATCGACAGTTCAGGATACTGGTCCCAGACAATATCTATTATTATCTATTGGTTCAAGTCGTGACAAAATCTTGGGCAGAATACCCTGTCGAAATATTAATCAAAGGTCTTGTCTTGGACAGTTGTACTAGGAAGTGAGTATATAACTACTCCACCGTCAAAAATAATGAAATCGTAAACATCTGGCGCAAGGACAAAAAAGACGCTACTTGTACTGGCTTCCAAGACATATACCAACAAATCTGATCTGGAACAATAGTTGAGGGACCCCTCTAATGGTGATGCAGGTGGGTATGAGGAAGATTCATGCTGAAAAAAATACTCCAATTTCCCCCGCGGTAGTATATTACAATAAAAGCTTGTCCAAAAATCTCTGCATAACGTTTGAATTGTTGCCGCACTTTGAGCTTGATTGGGGACTTCATTGTATTTTCTTATCATGGAACAACAGTAAGTTGTTTCGTTTGATTAGTGCTGTCACAGGTGTGTAATTTGAGTCAAGCACACTCTGTCTGAAGTCGCTGTACTGCTAGCTTCTGAAAGGTAGTAACCATGAGTTCTAACTTCCCCTCTCGATGTGCTCGGATGAACATGATTATGATCTGTTGGTACTTGTGTACGAGTAGCCAGATTTTGAATGTTGGACTCTGTTGGTAAGCTACCGCAACTCAGTCCTCAAGAACCGTCTCGGTTCCATTGTCGTCGTAGGTTCGCTTCAGAGGTCTGTCAAGAACCATAACAGTAAAATGATAGGCATATCTTGTTTTCATTACATTGGATGCTTTCCGGAAAGCGGTGGCTGCTGTTTCTATCTTCACCAGCTCAGCTGTTTTTAGGGTTTCAAGCCATCGAGACCCACGCAAATCCATGGTGCTACATAAAGTCATCTCAATGTGGAGCCCACCTTGCATAACTACAAATTTGTCTTCCCAAAAAATGTTAGGGAAGGTCCATTGTATTTTTTGGAGAGGTCATAGTATAGTTGGTCCACTACCAACACAGGGACTTCGTGTGGGTTGAGGTGCTCAGTTGTCTCTTTCACCAGTTCCATTCTATGTCGAATCATTTCTAAAGCGGCGGTTTTTTTATGCATGCCATCTAAGCTGCCATCTGATACGACCTTTCTAGTTGTCTTTGAACAAATTATGAAAACTTAGTCTCTGATACCTTTCTCCTGTGTCACACTCGGGAAGTGTTACCATCAATTTGAAATGAAAAACGAAAAATAGCCATTTACGACCCCCTACTACAATAGGATAACTCTAATTTCTAATTTGAAAATTCAAACTCTGTGACTTTGAATTAATTGAAAATTAATAACCAATAGGAAACCACAACAACCAAAAAACAAATACACAATCTAATTGGCTGAAATTTAAAAAAATATTTGGCGCGTAATCCGAAACCATTTTCTCATGTGAGGGGTCAATAATGGTCAAATGGTCAAAGGTCAAAGAGCTGCAGAATCCATTCTTTCTATACTACTATTGATACAAATTTGAACATTTACTCTTTATTCTTTAGTTATTTATTCTTATTCATTAGTGCTATTCTTTTTCTAACTTATACATAGTTGAAATAGTTATCGGTGTTGAACTATTTATATATATATATGTATATATATATATACTTATATGTACTAAAACTATACATATTTCTATATTTTCAAAAACTCTTCATGTTTTATATATTAAACGATAATTGGTTATAATTTAATTGATTAATTATAAAAAAATGATACTTATATAATTTAGTGAATACAATGTTGCGAGACTTATTTGACCATAAAATTGTATTACATAAAATAATCATACTACCTTCTTTTTCTCAGAATTACAAATGCGATCCATTTTGATTTTCGCAAGTTTATCATTTTGTAACCTAATTGAAACCTCCACATCGATTCGATGGTTTATTTCGCCATGCAGTGCCTGCTCAAGATCACGATGCAGTGTAACAAGTTTCTCTTTTTCTTCGCGCTCTTTATTAAGCAACTCCGACTAAAAGTAAATTACAAATTGAGCAGCTTAAATGTCGATAGTAATGTTGCAAAAGACGTGTTAACCAAATATTACATTGATTTGAATAAATCGAACATTCAGATTACAATATATTTCGTTTTTACCATTATATGCATTCTAATAACCATTTCTACTTATTACGTAACAAAATGAGTGTGATTTAGCATGCGAACTGCATTCATTATAACGTAGTGAGGTGTCTGCTTAACAAATTAAGAAATCATTTTACACTATATATATTTAAATAAATTACGAATATTCATTTTTCAACAAAGAAATAGCCCAGGAAAGACCATGTTGTCGGCAAGTCAACAATGAAGATATACAAAGAATAGTGAACTTTTTTGAAAACGGAGAGAATCATCTACTGTTAGCGGACAACCTGAATATCAATTGAGATACGACGAGAAGCATCATATGGATCTGGCTAGTAGAGGGAAAGTTGAAGGAAAAACCAGGGAGGACAGCGGCATGTGAGAGTTGAAATGCTTGAAACAAGTTTGCTCATAGCTAGAAAGGAACCGTTCACTACTTTGGCAAGAATAAACGATCAACTAAGAAAAATGTTGTCAGATTATCCTGAAGTACATGCCACGACAATTCATAGGCATCTTCACAATCAACTCATCTCTGTAAAGATTGTTGGGAAAGATGCGAACTTCCCTTTTAGACGCAATATTCCAGGAAGCAAAAAACTACGATTTCAATACGCCACATGGTTTATTCACTTACCAGTGAATGTCAGCATAGTGTACATTGATGAATGTGGCTTCAATGTGTACACAAGGAGGAATCAAGGGAGAGTTGCTATAGGCGAAAGAGTTCGGCAGGTTATTGGAGCTAGGATCCGGAATATCAACCTCATACTGGTAATCAATGTTGATGTTGGATTAGTATACTTCGATCTTCAGCAGCAAACATTGGATCATAATAGGTACCAAATATTTATTGACCACCTGATCAATGTCGAAGTTGCTCCGCGCTTTTCAGGTCCGGTAATTATCATACATGATGGAGCAAGACCGCACCTCAACACTACTATACCACCTGAGCATTAAGATTGTTTTTTTATTCGTACTCTATCCCCTACAGTCATTTTTTGAACCCGGCGAAACAAGCCAACAGCTGTTTTTAAGCAGCTATCAGCAGAAAATTGACCACGAGAGCTGTGCGGGATAAAATTATCGATGCCAACAATCAACGAGTTGCTCAAGCTTTAACACAAGAACAGTGGCGTTCAAAAATTCTAATCAGACTGGAAAATAAAGCTATCAATGAAATTACTCAACCTAAGTGCACAAACTAGTGTCTGCGAGTCAATCGTTTAATTCTACAGAGTTTGGCAATACAAGATGTTGATGGCGGAAGATGTTTTATAAGAAGATTTTATGACTTTTATGAAGATTTTTGCTATAATTATTATAGTATTTGTTAAATTGCTAGATAGTTTTGGTAATTTGATTGATAATAATTTTTTCTTGCATGTTGAATACAAATCCTGTTTTATGATTATTGTTTTTGGTAACTAAATTTGTAATTTGGTAACGAGATTGCACAATTTGGTATTCTAATTGATAGTGGTAAACTGAATATTACTTTTGGTAAATTTAGGCTTTAATTTTAACTGTCCGGTAACGTGATTGTTTGTCTTGGTAAGTTGGATGCAGTTCGAGGTAACGAGATTGCAAAATGCTATAAGTATAACTAATGTTAAATTAATTCAATAATACAAATTACTTTTATACCAACAGTTCATTTTCATATAACATATACGGACATTATATGAAAAAAGTAGTAATTATTAATTTCAATAAATATATTAAATACTCGTAGCCTACGTTTAATACACCGCTGTAAAATAGCTGCCTCTATTTGTATTATTAATATGAATATTTAGCTTTGTCATTTTTATTATTAAGAAATTATTATTATTTTATTTTATAAACAGTTACAAAAATTTATAGTATATCAACTAAAGTAAATTTTCTGAAAATGTATAAATGCCGTATTTTTAATATTATGTGACAATTTTTTGTCAGGTTTTAATCCAATTACCAGCGTAGTTGATATGAACTTATTATTTAACATTAAACAAATGTTGTTTAATGTTAATAGGTTCAGGTTCTTCTTTTATATTTATAATTATAATTTTGATTTGTTTTGTGTTGGTGATGAAGAATTGAATTATACTATTGTTATAGGTTAATTACCAAATTATATACTTTTAATAATGGATAAATACATAAAGTTATTTTAAATATGTTTCAAAATTATTAAACATTTATTATTTAATTGAGAGATTCAGATTGTCTATTGATATATATGTGCCATACTATCGATCTTTTTGTGCCATACATTCGATTTTTATGTAATATATATTCGATCATTAGGTGCCATAAATTTGATCTTTATGTGCCATACTTCAGATAGTTATGTGCCATACATTCAATTTCCATTTGTAATACATTCAATCCGTATGTACCATACTATCAATCTTTACGTAAGTAGTATGGGAGTGTGAGGTCTACTTCACCCCCCTTTTGTCCCAAAAAACAAAGACCCCCCATTTGAGGAAAATGATTTTAAATTTTAGTGTCAGAAATTTCAATTTTTTTTCAGACAATCAGAATATATTATTAGTTTTTTGGTTACTATACCTTCCTATTGGCCGATTTAAACAAGGTCAATGTCGGTTTCGATTAAAACATGGACGGGGATTCCTAATTTGGAGTTCCCCAATCGATTTAAGAATTCCTTGAGGAGTTGGAGTAAACCCATTTTTGTCTTTATGGTAAAAATCATTGATTATCGGGTCATGTGATCTCACCTCCTCTTTCATCAGAATGCTTTAGGCCAATAAGGTGTTGAGAATTTTCCGCTTGCTTCTCATTGAAAGATGGGGTGGTATAAAAGGCTCTGCATAGCGCTCCTGGAGCTCATTCTTCTCTCTTATGTGGAACAGACAACACCTCTCCTCTTTCTCTTGAGACGTCCAAATGAGGTGAACACGAATCAACATGTTCAACATTATTCAATCAATCTCCAATGTTAATGTACCAGAGTTGAAGGTCGGCCCCCATCACGTTTACAAGGCAGCGGAGAAGACTCTACATTTTGCCGACTTGAGAGAGGCAAACTTTGACGACGGTTTAATTTTCAAATCACCAGAGTTCATCAGCGTGAATGGTCCGATTGATTCTACAAATAATGAAGTCATTGGGTATGGGTACGGATGCGCTCGAGCTTAAAAAAGTTACGACATTACCTACAGTCAACAGAGACTCCGGACCTTAACCCAACACTTCGCGAGTTGTTTCTGCATAACAATTCCGAAATACGGCCTACGTTTAGAAATTTCAATCTACACGACGGGTTCTACTGGGCCATGATTACTGCCAACACGCTTGCCTTCAATTTGGATGCGAAAGATGATAAGATGTCAGAGTTCGGCTCAGGGCGGTATCAATTTATGCTACGCTGCAACGGAGTATATTTTGGACAACAGGGTGACTCTAGTTTTGTGGCAAGCCTTAACTTTCGCTTTATTCAACTACGACGTGAACCGATGGAGAGTATGCGAGAGTCTTTATTCCCGCGTACCTGTCTCATGGTCAATTCGTCATTCTCTTCGAGTGCAACAGCCACTACTACTATGGAGACACAGGCTGCAACTCCACCGTTGATGAAAGGGGATGAAGCCACGGTATTTTGGGGAAATTTAGCAACGTCACAAAATTTTCCTGAAATTGAGGATGGGGAAGCTGCTCTATTGACATTGGCCGGTGGCGCTCCTCAGAAGCGGAAGAAATCGACGCTCATGTGGCACAATGTTATTCTTGTGTTTGGGGAAACCCCGAAGAAAAAGAGTGTGAAACGCAAAGTGAAGGAGTAAGTAGTCAATTATTAGACTCTATATTTTAATGACTTAATATGTTCTCCAACACTATATACAAGTATTCACACTAAATGTTTTGTTGAAATGAGTATACTTACGATTTTAAAAGTTTATGTCGTATCATTGCTTGTACCCCTAATCATGTGTACTCTCTATCAATGTTCCTTTCTATGATATTCAGAATATAAATTTGAATTTTATATGTTTTTCTCACTTGTCTTAATATTTTAGCTATTTTATTCGTAGATAGTAGGAATAGGAACTATAAAAGCGCTATACGTAGATACTATAAGTATACTATAAGTATTTAAAACACGTCTACGCATTTCAATTAGCACATAATTATTTGCCTGAAGGAATACCCGTTTGTCTAGTGAATCGAAAAGTTTGTAAACATGGAAAGTCGTAGCATGGTAAAGTGTGACAGACGGATTTTCTTGTGAAGACGTCAATATTGTGTACTTTATCTCTGTAGCACGTTTACGCATTTTACTTTAAACTCAAAACGATATTTAGTGTAATCTATCCCCGAAACACACCTACGCATTCATCCTTTAATATCAATCGAACAAATGAATATTATTTAAAATTCACCGTTGTCATCAAATACTTGCATCACACCTTACTACAAGGAAGACTCGGCTAAATCACTTGAAGGCCCTCACTCGACACAACTGTAAGGTCAATTCAGGAAAAGTGGACTTTAATTGCCATGGAATTTGTGACGGACTCGGACTTACACTAGTTAATAACTGCTTCATCAATACAGTTATGATTAGGAAGACGCCCACAATTAGTGAACTGAGTGAATGTGAAGGAGTTTTTGTATCAATAACAACAAAGAAATAAACTTTACAAGCCTCCTTGTGTGGTATACATAAAGGAGCCAATTTCTACCATTGTGGAACGGCTATTGCGAATGCTTTTTTCTGGAAGCTAGCTTGCTCAAGTGAAATTCCAGAAAAGATATTGGCCTTCATCACAAAACAGAAGGGTTCTGGATTCGAAACCAATATTATCGATATAACAAGAAATCTGGTGGGCTCATTTCAACTTTGTAAAGTTATCGAGCACTTCATAGAGGAATACATTTTGTAATTGGGATATTCTGCAAACGCTCTATACATGGAATCGGATATGGTTGAGTCATCAGGCTTAAAGTTTCCACAAATGCTTCAAACACGATCAGTTCGAACGGATCTGGGAAACCGCTGGTTGGATTGCTGTACTACATCTACTGTCAATCACTTTTCCGAAGCGAGAGATGCATCTGCTAATAGAGGAATGACTACATCTGAAATTAGCGTCCCTTGTTTCGATGGTTATATTCCTAGTCTTGAGTGTCTCACTGCAGAAGTTGACCAATTTACGAGAATGATACCACCCCACCTTATATGAAGTACTTCACATATAAATATGTGGTTAGCATTTGCCGATTGTTTTGAGCATACGCTAATTATCGTCGATGAAACATATAAGTCGTCTGAAAAGGAAATCGGCCTTGCAATCGTAGCCTATGCTTATAACAGCTACACGCGAGATATATCTGGGTTTACTGTGAAAAACTTAGCCGTTCGTGGTCGGCAAATACTAACTAGATACGCTCTCTCAAGTACTCTACCGATTGACTTGATCACTGTAGCATCTACCCGAACAAAGGGGGGTCTTTGTTCGGGAAAAAAGGGGTGAAGCAGACCTCACACTCCCATACTACTTACGTGCCATACTATCGATCTTTACGTGCCATAGATTCAATCAATATGTGTCATACATTCGATCTTTATGTGCCATATATTGGATATTTATGTACCATATATAGGATATTTATGTACCATATATTCAATCTTTACATACAATACATTCAATCTTTATGTGCCATACATTCTATCTTTATGTTCCATACATTCTTTCTTTAAGTGCCATACATTCAATCTTTATGTGCCTTACTATCGATATTTATGTGCAATCGATTCAATCTTTATGTGCCATACAATAGATATGTATGTGCAATCGATTCAATCTTTATCTGCCATACGGTCGATAGTTATGTGCAATCGATTCAATCTTTATGTCCCATACATTCGATCTTTAAGTACCATACATTCGATCTTTATATGCCAAACTATCGATAGTTATTTCTCATACATTACATCTTTATGTGCCATATATTTGTCTTTATGTGCCATACATTCGATCTTTATGTGCCATACATTCAATCTTTATGTGTCGTACATTCGATTTTTACGTGCCATACATTCGAACTTTATGTGTCGTACATTCGATTTTTGTGTGCCTTACATTCAATATTTATGTGCCATACATTAGTTTTTTATGGACCATACATAGTTATGTGCCATACTATTGATCCTTAGGTGCCCTACATATGATCTTTATGTGCGATAATATCGATAATTATATGCTATACAATCGATCTTCCATGTGTCATACAATTGATCATAATGAGCCGTACTAATTCTACATTTAAATAGTTATAGTATATAATACTAATGATAACAACTTATTTAGCATTAATTATTACTCGTCCTTTGTATGAAATATTTTATTGATATAAAAGTAAGCTTGCAATACTTAAAGCTTCCTAGAAATAGATTAAAATATGTTTGATGAAAAAGAATAAGAAAATTTTGATATCATGAACGAAGTACATAGATGATACAATATTGCTTCTTCTTTCAGAATAAATTTCATTTAAGCAGCATGGATAAATATTTAGAAATATCAATAACAAAAGGTTTAGTTTAGAATCACAATTTTCTATATAGGGTATTTAGGTTAAAAAAAAGTTCACTATTTTTCAATTACCGCTAAGCTAGTTGTTACGTTTGTTACTATTGTTATTAGATATTTCTTTACTACTGGCATACTATTGGCATACTATTGGCATACTACTGGCATACAACTGGTATACTACTAATATACTACTGGCATACTACTGGCATACTACTGCCATACTACTGCCATACTACTGCCATACTACTGCCATACTACTAGTATACTACTGGCATTACCTCGATTTGTCGAAGTGTTGTTATCTTTTCTATAGTTTCATTTTCCTTATGGATGAGTTTTTTTAATTGCAGTTGATGATTTTCCAATTCTACGATTTTTATTTGATTCTCCTTCAAGTTTTTCTTTTCTTTAGTTAGCAGTTGGCTAATTTTCTGGCGTTTCTTTTTGGAAAAAATAAAATAGATTGAATAAACTTTCAGATTTAGAAAAAAATTAATTAAAAATATTTGTGTAATACATAATAAAATATAGTTTTTGAGATTCAATATTAATTTCAGATACATTACTCAACAGAAGTCATCAATAATAAATAATTGTTTAGTTTATATGTATCAAGTATTTTATCTTTTAGATTTTACCTCTTTATCCGCGTCTGTTTGTTGAGATTGAGCGTTATAGTCCTCAATTTTTGAACACAGAGAATCAATTAACATTTGATTTTTCTGAAACAATATAACAGGCGGAAAATTAAACATTGACCAATTAATATTTTATATTTATCCTCATAAAAACGATAAAAAATACACTTAATAGTATTACTTATAGAACGTAGATTTATAACTATGATAAATGCTATCCTTTTTTATATAATTTCAAACAACATTTCTTATAATGTTGTTCAATTTTGTTATTTAATAACAAATATAAGGTTATTTTGCTACACACGTTATAACAAATTATTTAATCGTACGAACATATTTTATTGATAAAATTAAAAATGATTTTATCATACTAGATAATTCACATAAAATGTCATTATGTAAAAAGTAAATGTTGTAGGTATCTTGTGTAACTTTATATATATTTTCTATCCAAAAATTTAAAATTTAAAAATACAAATTCACGATTAATATGTTGCACCGGACGAAATAAAGGTATTAATATTATCACCTTAATGATATACGTATGAATAAATTTTACCCCAGTTTCCTTTTGATACTGAGCGATCGATTCCGTCAAATGTTGACTGATAATTTTCTGAATATTCTCGCCGTGTTCCATAATTTTTAAAGCATTCTAAAAAAACAGAAATTGTCTATTAATGCCGACATTTTAAATCAACATTTAGCATATCACTATGAGAATAAATATGTGAGGTAAAATACTAAAATAATATAAATAATGTAATACAATAAATTTAAAAATACATATAAAATTGATTAATATCCTCATTTTAACTGCATGGTGAATTAGGTCCAATAATTATTAAATATTATTTGATGGTATAAATGAACATTGACATTTATAAATAAAGATATTATTATACTTAAGTTTTGTTTAACTATCAACAATACTAAACATCAACGATAATTTTTAACTTTTTCAAATTCCATTTAAATTATCGATCTTTTACTGTTACAAACCATTTGGTAACTAATTATTGATAAAATAAGCGCAAATTCTAATATTTTTCAATTTTTTTATAAAAATAAATAACGAGAATCTATGAATAAGTGATATAGATATATTTATTGTGTTACGTTATACAATAAAGCTAATTAGAGTAGCATTAGAAAAAAAAGTACCTTAATGTACTCACGAATTAATAGTTATGGGTTCGTTTTTTTGTCGCAAGTGGTGACTTGCAAAGTACGGTTTTATAAGCAATTCTTTAATTATAAGAATAGTGAAGTCCCTTCAGAGGTTTTACTTTTCGGTAGCGAATTGATTAGTAAATGAGTTAGAATGGAGTTGAACGCTTTACTAATCTCTAAGGTTATAATTGCAATAGTATGAAGCCATATGATACCTGCATTATACATAAATGAAATTTTCAGAGGACGTAAATCTGTCATGTATATGTCGATGAACTAATAAGGAATATTGTGTCTACGTTTACTAATTATGATTTCAAAGGAACAAACAAAGTATATTAACAAACCTCTTCGTCGACGCTCATCTTCCTGACTAACTTTTTACATTCGCAATCCGATTTGTGAAAATCTCTTTGAGCTCGTAGGCTACCCTTTATTGATTAATAAAGACAATAAAAAATTCTTTAAAACAAAGAAATTAACAAATAGCATCGCTATTTTAAATATAGTAGTTTTAATATACTAATAAAACGTCATTGTATTAAATTTAGCCTTCATTAGACAGTATACCTTAATGTAGCCTGTATTAAGAAATATGTATTGTAACTAACTCTCTACATCGTGATATATATGTAGAACCTTTAACAGTATAATATTTTATCACAATAATTGGGTTGTGTTCCACAGGAAATATCCGCAGAAAAAATTGTAGTGATAAAATTACGATTAATAATTATTATGATTACTTTCAAATTTTTCTTTTTATTTTAGCATCTTTTGCATTGATGACCTTGAAAAATAGAATATGTTTCCTTAGGATTGGGTTGTAACTTATATCCTGAGGAAAAAAACGGTTTTTCCTCAGGAGCACATATATATATTTACATAATTATATGTTACTTTATAGGTAATAATCTTTATAGAACATATTAAATCTCTTTCTGACCTTCTGGTTTCCCATTCAATTCCAGTAACATACATAAATATCCAGTTTTTGAATATAATAAAATAGATTATTATTATTTCTTTGCGTTCAAATAACATGTATGTTTTAATTACACTAATATACACATTTAATGTCAATTCGAAATTTCCATAAGGATATATTTTCCTAAATTAAACATTATAATCATATACATTTTTAATTAAATTAAACAATTACACTTAAATGATCTTAAACGTATGGGAAGAGTGCTTCTGCATCACACAACCCCACGAAACCGTAACCCCCCAAAACCAAAACACCCCACCCCCCAAAACCGAAACACGCCCCCATTTGAGAAAAATAATTTTAAATTTTCGCGCCAAACAATTTATAATTTTTTTTCAGAATCGAGTATTTGTTTTTTGTTACTATGGCTTCCTATTGGCTAATTTAAACAAGGCGCGGGGATTCTGAATATGGGGTTCCCCAGTCGATTTCGGAATTCCCAGAGGAGTGGAGTAAATGTATTTTTTGTCTTTAAGGTAAAAATCATTGATTATCGGGTCACGTGATCCCACCTCCACTTTCGTCAGCATGCTTTAGGTCAATGAGGTGTTGAACATTTTCCACTTGTTTCTGTTTGGTAGTTGGTGGTATAAAAGGCTCTGCACAGCGCTCCGGAGCTTATTCTTCTCTCTTACACGGAACAGTTCAGACCTCCTCTCTCTTAAGACGTCCAAACGAGGTGAACACGAAACAACATATTCAACATTATTGAATCAATCTCCGGTTATATTGTACCAGAGGTGAAGGTCGGCCCTTATCACGTTTACAAGGCAGCCGAGACGACTCTACACTTTGTCGACGTGACAGAGGCAAACTTTGACAACTGTTTAATTTTCAAATCATTAGAGTTCATCAGCATAAAGTGTCTTATTGGTTCTGTAAATAATAAAGTCATTGGGTATCCATATACTATGGAGTCGTGCATGGGTAATGATATGCTCGAGCACAATATCAAATCGTTTGAGGCCCAAGTGGAGAATAATTTATGAAATTACCTGCACTCAACAGAGACTCCTGACCTCAAACCAACACTTCGCGATTTTTTTCTGCATTACGATTCCAAACTACGCCCTACGTACTGAAATTTCACTCCAAACGACGGACTCTACTGGGCCAAGATTACTGCCAACACGCTTACCTTCAATTAAGATGGGACAAATGCTAAAATGTTAGAGTTCGGCTCAGGGCGGTATCAATTTATGTTTAATATCATAAAATCCTCAAGTTTAATACCATAAACTCCTAAAGTTTAATACCATAAACTCCTAAAGTTTAATATCATAAACTCTTAAAGTTTAAACAATAAACTCCTAAAGGTTAATACCATAAACTCTTAAAGTTTAATACCATAAACTCCTAAAGTTTACTACCATAAACTCCTAAAGTTTAACACCATAAACTCCTAAAGTTTAATACTATAAACTCCTAAAGTTTAATACCATAAACTCCTAAAGTTTAATACCATAAACTCCTAAAGTTTAATACCATAAACTCCTTATGTTTAATACCATAAACTCCTAAAGTTTAATACCATAAACTCCTTAAGTTTAATACCATAAACTCCTAAAGTT
This sequence comes from Coelogynopora nodosa, assembly GCA_034780555.1. Lineage (NCBI taxonomy): Eukaryota > Metazoa > Platyhelminthes > Proseriata > Coelogynoporidae > Coelogynopora > Coelogynopora nodosa. The sequence continues at coordinate 2,404 of JAUZND010051588.1, read as the reverse complement.
TAATACCATAAACTCCTAAAGTTTAATACCATAAATTTCTAAAGTTTAATACCATAAACTCCTAAAGTTTAATACCATTAACTCATAAATACCTAAAAATTAAAAATTAACCCTTAAATTTTAATCATTGAAGCAGACGTGATGAATGAGATAGAATGCCATTTATTATTATTATTTCAAAAGTTACATAGTAGGAAAGTGTAAGCATTTATATTATTAAAAAAAATTCAGTGTCACTGTTCATCATTGTCATCGCTCGGGGTACCAGTAATGTCGATATAGCCTTCTCCGACTTGACCGGCCAATTCCCAATGTCTGACTTGCTGTCTAACTTGATCGCGAAATATATACCAACTTCTTTTTATAGCTTCTTCCAATACGGAGTGTTGGGATATCATGATATATTTGAGCGTAGTACACCTTCCATTGATTTATGAATTAGTCCCATTAATTTATCTTTGCTACACTTGTTCAAAAATGTCAAGTGATGGTGAATCCTTTGTTTCACAAGCTTTTAGATCTCCTTCAGTGTACGCGAGGATGCTCCATCTTTCCCAATATGTTCAAGAAGAATATGTCCAACAAAGAAAGAATTAGACGTACTGGAACTATTATCCTGGTCATAGAAGTGCATTTTGTTTTTACTATCGAAATGTTTCTTGCAATCACCGTCATAATCACTATCCAGTATGGAGGAGGTGGACGATTCCCTCTTAAGAGTCCTCCTCCTCTTCCTCTTCAGACTCTTCATTCTCTACGTGCTGATGCTTGTATTTTCGTTTAATGTTTCTTGTAGTATAATTTTTCTTCTTCTTCTCCTTCTCCTCTTCATCGCTCTCGATCAAATGCTCAGAAAATTATTTTAAAAAATTCATTAGATGAAAGTTATTGAATACTTATGTCTATAAACAAGAAGATAATTCTAGAATGACATTGTAAAAATGAACATGGATATCCGACTTAAGCACAATGCCGGTATGACTGTTGCAGGACCATCAATGTCCGGAAGGACTACATTTGTAGAGAATTTAATACGATCTCGTCATCTCCTATTCAATGAGCCTTACAGACTATTCATTGGTTTACAGGAACATACTATAATCCACCAGTTGACCTTGTCAGTTCTATCAAAGTAAATGAAATTGGCCTGTCTGAGACGTTTGATATTTTAAAACCACTTGATTGTGTTGTACATGATGATTTGATGGAGGAGGGAAAAACTTCTTAGTCACTAAGCGCTCTGTTTTCAAGAATGGTTCATCACTTTTCCTGCTTCGCCATTAATATTACTCAAAATCTTATTTCTGACTGGAAAAGAGACACGCACGCGCTCACTGAATACCCAGTGCATGATCATATTTAAGAATCCGGGGTCGTCAAATGTTTCCTGGAGAATCGAAATTTCTTATGTCCGTCTTCAATGTTATTGAGCAAAACAATCCTCTTGCCTACTTATTTTCAGATCTACATCAGACGACACCTAACGATTTACGAGTGAGAAGTCAAATTCTTCCCCATGAGAAGCCACACTATGTCTACTTAACAGCAGCAGAACAAGCCGCTAAAATTGCTAAAATAAACCAGTTCCCATTTGCACGAATGATTCTCATAAGTGAAGCCAAATTTGAGATTATAAAACAACGGGCTCTGAATTATAAGGAGTAGGATGACTAACTCTATAGAAAAGATCTACCTCCAGATCAATCACTTGAAATGCATGCTCATTATCTACTGGAAGCCAGATGTAGGCAAGAGCAGGAAGACGGGCGACAAGAAGTCTCATCTCCTTGACCATCTCCAACAGCGCAATCACTGCCACTACTAGCGCCAGTATCAAATACAACAAGAGAGCGCAAGCAGACCCTACTACTTGCAATAAATGCATTTCCAAAATATTGTCGGACTAAGGAACGCATCTTACTGGAACTTCTAACTAATTATGGAATTCTCTGGGATGAGAAAGGTCAACTCTTCGATGAAAATAAATATCCAATTGTCAAGTCACATATTTTAGATTTGATACGCGTTTCTGTGAATAATCGATCTAAACTAATTACCCCACCAATCGCCTGGTCTCAAATAAAAAGACTGATACAAGAGTATAACATACCAGCACAGTATATAAGGAATATACCCGATGATGGTGGTGCTATTCCACCCACTGGATAACCGGTGACTAAGAGAAGAAGAGCCTTCACTAGAAGGAACTCACTCCGTGTCATTCAGTGGAATGCTGACGGTAATCGTACCGGTATGCCTGAGCTTCATCAGCTTATCCGGGAAAGAAACGTTGCCATTTGTCTTGTGCAGGAAACCAAACTGGGAGTCAAGGATCCAACTCCGAAACTCCCCGGGTATGCGGTTGTGAGACGGGACCGACCCATTGGCCCTGACGGGGCAAGGG
>JAUZND010051577.1:0-19393 GCA_034780555.1 Coelogynopora nodosa | reverse complement strand
AACGTGTGATCTCTGTGCATGGTGTAGCAAGCCCGTTTGTGGCAAATGTACAGCACGGAAAACAGTACAAGCTAAATGGGACTTTGTTAGGAATAAAAACTTTATACAATATCCACGAAATACCAATAATATTTTTGTTATGCTTTCATAATAGTTTATTAGGTATAACTTTAACATGAGAACATTATATGGACATTGTGTAAATCATAAATTTTTGCAGTTATATTGATTGTTTCTTAGGTGTATTGAAAATAAAAAACAAGCATATTAAATGATCCATTCCAATATATTTATAAATAGTTATATTTTATTCTCCTCTAGATATTAATTAATAAAATTAATTAAATAGTAATAGAAATATTTATTTTTGAACATTAAAAAAATGTAAGGTCATTTTAACCGCTCCGTCGTTTTAGGTAGTTAAAAAGTTCAGTAGTTCTAGTGGTAATATCTTTATAATAACAATATAAATAGCTATAATATATTGCTGATATATTTATTAACATATTGCCACTACATCTTAGCCAGTGAAAATGATACTCTACTTGTGAAACAATCAAAATACTCGCTTGACAATAATTTAAAATTATTTTGTTTTCTCCAGAATGGATTTTTTTCATAAATTGATAAAAATTGAAGCAGTTACAATGAATGATTTCAACATAAAATTTAGTATTTTAATAAAAAAGGTGCATAATTACAAAAGCAATATTAAAAGGCGAAACTGTAAAATGTTAATATATAGAAATAATACCTAAATAACAAACATTCATTTTTTAACATAATATGTTTAGTGAGATATTAATATAGAAAGTTGGTTCACACGGCACCGAACAGTTTTATATACACTTTTAAAAACATCAAAACAAACATAACACAATCAGAACAAAGTTTAACGATTAGTTTTGGATAATTAGCAAAACGTAATTGTTATATAAGAATTCATACTAAATATATAAACAAATATAATGTGACTTTCAAGTATAGGAAAATCTATTTATCACAGCTCAATAAGTTAATATACATTTATAAAAAGAATCCTCATATTATATTGTAACCCTTTCAAATTAAATATTAGAATGTTACACATCTATAAACATCAGGTAAGTAAGATATTATACAAAATAGTGCTATACAACTTTCAGAATGTATATTATACACAATAATAGTAGACGCATAATACAAGCAGAGTAGATGCAAATAAGTACAAACGAGTAATAACAGTAACTGATGATCATTAAAACATTTTTGATTGGCATAATTAATCCTTTAGTAAAATACAAGTTGTCAAAATAACAGAATAATGTTTTAATATAATGATAAAAGAAAAACTTATAAATTAAATAAAAGCACATAGTAGTGACCACACTATAAAATATCATTTCACATAGGCCCTAGTTGGATGAACAAATATCAGAAATCAGTGCAAATTTTCTAAACATTAAATTACAACCGGGTCTGACCAACTTCGGCTGTTACTATAACTAAGTCGTTAAATTAACTCAGTGAATCACAAAGGAAAGGAATATGTAGTAACGGGCAAATTGTTTCCATTAATCAAACATATCCTCTGGAGAGTCAGTATCATGGAGGGTCTCCAAAGTTTCACCCTCGTCTTTGACTAATGAACTGGTCAAGGAAAGGGGTGGAAGACAGTCTTCTAGATACTGGAAGATGTTCAACTGCAATTTGTAGTCTAGCTCAACCGCTTTTTCACGATAAGCGAGTATCAGCTTCCAAACAGCACCTTAAGAAATGGGAGAATTATTATTATACTCTCAAGCAAAACTGCAAGAACAGTTTATGAGGCGGACACACATTGAAAAAAATAGCATGGATTTGTAAACAAATGTACAATCAAATGTTTCAGATAACCACAATCACATTACAAATATAAACCTATAAACTAGGCCTATATTACATTATTCATGATAGATATAAAGACAATAAAGAGTAAACTTGAAGAACTACAGAAGGTAGACAGAGAATTTATTACAATTAAATATCTTACTCTAAAAAGCAACACCAGCCTTAACAAAATTAGACCCTCCTACATAGTAATCTTTTCAATTGCTAACTAAAGCCAATCAAAATATCAATAATTTTAAACATAAAAAAACAAAGTTTACAAATAATTGGCTATTCTTTTAATGTATATTTATGCTACTACATTTAGATATAGTGTTACTTACTAACAGTGGTCTGTGTGTCCTTAAGTAATGTATGGATTCTGTGAATATCCTGCGCCAGGTCGGCATCTCCAAATGTGAAATAGACCAGCTCCTTGCCAGCCTCGGCACATACCATCATTTGAAGGAGAGCTGGAACGATCGGAAAAAGAAGAACCTGCATTGATTATTCGCCTAATCCAGATTGCCATAATCTAAATATTTATTTGATCCGTATCAATTTTATAACAAAATACGTTTATAATCCACAATTTTAATCGGATCAATTTGAAATAATATCCTTAATATTCATTAAAAATCCGGATTATATTGGTTCCCGACATTGATTTCCCAGTTAGCGTTCTTGATGAAGGCATATTAACAATATCCAGCGGGTCACATAAAGAGATTCTGTGATCGAAAGAAGGTTTTTATTCTTATAAGTGGCACACTGAAATCTCTCAACCTATTGTAGTATTTAAGTTTCGATCATACCAATTATTTTAACGTTTATAGTTGACTAATTGGTATACTTAAGGTTAAAACTTAACTGTAGCAGTCGAATAATTAAACGTGAGCAAAGATTTTGTTCTAGAGAACTTTAGGAAATTTCAGTGCAATATAGCGCAGTTTAACATACAGTATATTAAAAATGATTAATTAATGAATAATTCAATTTAATAAATAGTAATTATCTAGTAATTAAATAATAAAAATAGTAAAATAAAAAATGAATCTACTGCATTTAATAAAACTATAATAAAAAATCTAATTTAATCTAGAAAAAAGTATCTGAAAAAAACTAAAGACACACTATAAAGGTATTTTAATTTAATTTGATCATTACTATAAAGAAAATTAACATGTTCGATTTTTAAACCATTGAACTCAAAATAATTATATTCTATATAAAAACGTATGAGAAAAAAATGCTATATGTAAAAGATACAGGAGAAGGAAAATAAATACAAAATATTGGAATGATTTTCAACCAAATCTTAGTTATTATATACTGAACTCAAAACTGATAGAAAATGGTAATTATAAAGTTATTATATAATTATATTACATTCGACGTCTTTCATACATTATGATAGTGTAGCATTTCTAAATACGCATGCTGTTGAAGTATTTTACCACCAAAAGCCCGATAGAAACGTTTTACCTTTGAGACAGTGGTCACCGCCAAATGCACCACACCCCCAGTTTCCGGTGGCAACTGTCTTGGGCAGTGGTCGACTTGGGAAAGGGGCGTCGGAGAATCCACAGTAGGCCTGTGCATTAGAAGATAAAGATTACATTAATGGTAAATAATTGATGAAGTAAACACAACTAGATACTGTATTAGTTTATTATAATAAAATTAGGTTTACTGGATAAATGATTGATTTGAATGTGAGAAGAAATAACTGGGGATGCACATTATCAATATTATTGTAAAAAGTACACTATCAAAAAGTAAATAATTTATTTAGATAATAGTATTTTTTCCCCTTATTTATTAATCTCTTCACCTAAAAAGAATTTCAATATTTTGCAGCCGTTTTTCTTTTTACAAATTTCGTATTAATTTTGTATGGTTTGTAGTGACTCCCATTTTTTATTATTAATTTATATAGCTCTTTAAACCCGAAGATGTCAGAAGCGATTTACAAAATTAATTAAAACAATTAAACGCTATATAAAACTAATCAAAACAATTACACACTCCGTCCCAACATTCAAGCGATCTTTACTTTTATAGATAACCAACATAATAATAATCAATATTGGGGTAAAAGTCTATAATTTAATACATTATAATATTTCTATATATAATCATTGCAAAATGTGATGAGTAATCACAAGAGTAAAGAGTGAATACCAATCAATAAACTAGTTCTTTCAATTTAGAGACTATATATTTCAATATAACATAAATTTAAAATTTGAAGGCGCCATTGAAACACAAAATATATAATTTCAACATTAACATATTTACTTAGAATATATTTATGTCAGCCTGTAGCAGAATAAGAAAAATGAGCACTTTAATTAATTTTTTTCATAATGTAACAAAATTCAAGGGTTTTCAAGTGGTCATGGGTAAATGCAAGGGTTTTCAGGGGGCCGTACGAACCCTGATAAAAATTGTAAACAAAAGTTTTTTTGTATGCAGATTAAATGACAAGGTGTTCTACAGTTTAGGTTCACGCTTACGTGATGATTCAAAATGCTTTACAAAGCGAGAAATGTTTTACGTTCCGATATATAAAAAAGATGTCTGATATATTTTTGTGAAAAAACAAACAATCTATAAAAAACACAAATCTATAAATTACATAAGCACACCATATTATTATATTAGTGAGTTTAGCATATTGTGAAAATATAATTTTTTACATTATAGTTATATTTATTATATTATACGATTAAAAACAATACATTTATTATATAAATATTAATGTTATTAAATATGTTTAGTTGTGCAGGAAAGTAAATAATAAATTGAAAAAAACAGATAAATCAAATGTAAAATATATTTAAATTATTTAAAAAATATCACTTTTCAATATCTAACGACGTCAAAATTTGATTGATAGTTCGCCAAATTATAAGCATTTTTCAATAAATAATTAGGATACTTATATGTTGATACCCTCAGTCGATTTCTATATAACCACAACAATATCGGACAACAATGGAAAATCGGTTTTAAGAATGGAAGGCCAATTAATGGATTTCTGAGATAGCAAACCATGTGATTATTTATTGTACTATATAAAATCTTTAAACTCGATATGTAGTAGACCGTGTTTGAAACTCTCAAGTCAATTGGACAACCAATAACTTGAGTTACAGCTTATAACATACTGTTAGCGCATTTTTAAAACCCATCTTGGAAGTCGCTACTGTTAATATAGTTAGATAGGCTTATGATTGAATTAAATGACGCTCCAAAACCTAAGCATTACTAGAACCCACTCTAAGCGATCACCTTCTTAAGTTCCCGCAACAGGGCCTTCTGCTTAAACTGATCCCAATAAGACCGGAAGACAGAGGCATCGATGGCAGTCACCGAAGTACGCCAGCGACCCCAGTCATCCCTGCAATGGCAACATAATATAAATGTTACTGAAAAAGTATAATTTAGTTGATTTATGAACAAAAGGCCAATATTCTATTATTGGTTATGAAAAACAACATGATGTTCTAATTTTATGATTTTTTTAGTATTTTCTCGGTAGTTGTTCACCATTAACGAATTGATCAAGTTAACAATAAGCAATAACTAATATTTCAAGAAAATGTTGGTTTAAATATTACTTTTATAAATTATAAATTATGGTTATACTTAAACTATAAGATTTCAATACAAAATTTACACGCCATATTTTACAGACATCACATTATAAACCAATTTATGGAATTGTTTCAAGGTAGAATTAAAAAATAATAATAATCAGATCAGAGCAAGACGGAAATATAATACGAACTATATGAAATTATTTCTAAATATTATGAAAGGGTGTGGCGATTTCTGATTAAAGTATTTTGTCTGTACTATGCAGACATCAGTCAGACAATATATTATTACATTAATTTATGATATAATTCTATAATAATTCTGTATAATACAGATGAAAATATTGCCAACATTTCTGTTTTTATTGCCTAAAATATCGTGGTAATACTATACAAATATGTTAACAATATATAATATTGTGTTGCGAACACTCTATAACATAATGGTTGTCTAAAGTGTATTCAAAGTATTATACCATATCTACATGAAGCAACTTCAATTACACCAAGAGTTGTGCCTACAATACCTGGTATTGCCTGAGCTGGCCTCATCATAGTTCCCAGTCCACACAAAGGAGTCAGCGTAGCCGGAGTAGGTCGAGAACCGCTCAGCGCCCTCGATCAGTACAGTCTCGTTGTCCTGGATACGCTCAGTAAAGAGACGAGAGAGCACCAGCTCGGGACAGATGCAGAATCGGATCTCCTCTTGGACACAGCCCAATCCCATAACCCCGCCACCGATGATACGATTGGCGAAGTCGGCCTGAATAGAGAGGGAAGGAGGTTGTCTGAGACTCTATATTATTATAAACAAGATGACGCATTAAATGATTATTTTAGAATTAACCCCTAATTTTGATGTACACAATGAACAGGGTAAATTTAAAGCTAAATTCCCGTTTTTTTCAGGAACAAATTTACACAATATATTCGTGTATTTTACTGCTTGTATCATGTTTTATATATATACTGCCATTTTTAACTTAGGGAGTAAACATGGAAGATAATTATCGATCTGGAGAAAAATAAAAGGATATTCTAAATAAATTTCATAGCTGTTTATTATTAATATATTAATTGTATAAATAATTTACTTCTCGGTACATTCCAGTCTGTTAATTTATAATAGACGACCTCCAGGTTTTTCTCGGTCAGTTTATCAAAATATCGATTTTTCCTGGTCACGGACACCCTAAAATATTCATCTGTTTTTTTCGATAAAATTGATTTAGGTATAGACGAAGAGGTATGCAAGTGATGGTTGTCCAATAGTTATTTTTTTACTTAAAAATATAAATAGATCTATTTAAAACATTAGACAAAAAAAAGGTATCATGTCAATTATAATTAGATTGTAAATTTTATTAAAATTATATTGGTTCAAATGTTCTTTCATGTTTGTATTTTCATCCATTTTGGCTTGATACTTGCGATTAAATAAAACAAACAGATTTGCGTCAAAATATAATAAAACATGGTTAATATGACAAAAACAGACAATATACCATAAAATGCAACTTTGCAGATAAAATACGACAAAAAAACTTAAATGAAAATATGACAAACAGACTTGTATACAACGAATCTAATGAATAGATTTAATATGTATATTTCACTGTTCAAAAAAGTTAAAATATATCGCTTAACCAATTTCTTCACATCAATTGATGTGCCGTATTAATGAGGAAACGGTTTTACCGAAGACCAATATGTTAAAAGGAAAATAACCAGAATTACCTTATTTATTATTAAATATAGAAGTAAACATAAATGTGTAAATTAGATCCAGATAATAAAAAAAAATTCATAAAGACACATTAAAAATATTCAGCCATTGAAGGTTAAAAAGGGGAAAAGCGGGAAATTTTAAAACATGCACGATAATGTCAAGGTTTAAAAGTCAGAAGATTCACATCTCCCAAAAGTAACCTGGGAGTGTGGAGAGCAAATCAACCGACCTGCAACATGCCGGCGCCATCATCTTCAATGTTTCCGGTCGATGTCACGTGACAGTGGAAGGAGAAGGTGGCCCGTGAAGTGGCCCAATTCGGTACTGCCACGTCATAGGTGTCGACGCAGCGGCGGGAGTAGGTCAGTGTGCCCACCGGGGGCGACTCGGTCACTCGGTCGAAGTAGTGCAGGAAGCAGCGGAGCTTTTCCATCTTGCGACGTGCCTCATCGCGACTTGTAGGGTGAGGGATGAGATCAATATGACTTTGTTGAGAGAATTCTAATGACACGGTCTGTCCCCAGTTATGTTTCTGCTTATTGGAGTTGGTAGGCTGTCTTTTTAAATCCACAGGTTTAACTTGCAATCTTATCACTACAGGTCTGTTTTATAAAAGCAGGATATTTTTGGATTTTTTTTTTTTTTTAATATTTGTGGTTTGAGAAATATATTTATTTTGTTTGACTTTTCTGGAGTTTATAGCTTTTTCCTTCAACTCCTCTTGATATTATTATAAAATTTTGTCACATTATTTGGATATGTTTTGTGGTGGTGTTTAGGAATAGAATGTGATCATTTATTATTAGGCAGGGTTTGTCGCGCGCTCTTTTACCCTCTTCACTGTGTTTTACACGAGTTTTCAGAGAGTGTCAAAAGAAATTAAGGACCTAATTATAAGGGATATAATACTAGAATGTATAGCATATATTTTAGAATGAAAAACTTAACCGGTTTTTTAAATACCCTTTGAAACAAAACAAGTGTCCAATGTACTTTACGATTTCTTAACTGTTATTTTCGTACACAACCTTAACATCTCAAAGGTATTTACTGAAAAACATGTTGGCTTTAGTTTTCGACTTAAAAAGCTACTACGTACAGTAATAAAAATATAAAAAATATTCTTATAAGTACATTCTTATATTATTAAAAGTATTTTTAAAAATATATTAAAATTAAGAAATACTCTAGGAAATCAAAGAGCCCGATAACCATGTAAATTTATCACGCCACTATATAATACTCACAAAATGTTGAATTAAAAAAATACGACTTTTATCGCCTGCCAATTAATATGAACGACTAATAATTATTGTTTTATATTTGTAAACTATTTAGTTCTAAAATATAATATTAGTCCATATTCCAATTTCATTTCAGTGAATACATTAATTTATTGAACAACATTTTTGCACACCATCCCCAACCTAAAAATGTCATACCCAACATTACAAATGTGGTTAAGTCGCCAGCGGGCAAGTGAAGTCATCGATTTAGTCGTCGAAATTTCAACCTTGTAAATAACAGGGTGTTGAACAGTTAACCGAATATTTGTTGCATAACTGTTACGTGTTTTATTGGTTACTTTTGAAGGACTATTAAGTATAATAAACAAAGAAATATTCAATTAAATTTTTATGTACTGCTAATTAAAGTACACGTACAAAGTATAGAAATTATAATAATATCGAAATTATATAATATAACAACAAATGAATTATGTAAAAATGTAAGGTGTCTATAAATGATAATAGGTGCTTCATGATGTGGTCAGGGCATAGATATTAACAGACCTGCCAACCTCTTAAGGCTGAAAGCCAGGACATTTCAGGATGACTAGATTTTCAAATCAACTTTTATGGAATATTTGTAGCATCCAGACGCCACCTATATATTTATACGCACTATTAAATATATAGAAAAGAGTTCACAGTTAAAATTTAAAAAATAGTTGTTTGAAGATAAATAGTATGTTAAGAAGTAAACACAAGCTTTTTTTCGTTGAATTTTATCCTTTCTACAAAAATACACAAGCACATATTTACGCACATAATTTTAAATACGGTCATTTGACTACAATATTATATTCCCAGCATGATAGCTTCTAAACCAGGAATGTCCTGGCGAAACCTAGACAGTTGGCAGGTTTGTATAAACATGAAGTGTTTACAAACAAAACAATATCAAAGATATATAACTACATTTTAGAAAATTACATTCTAAAAATGTATTAAACAATTTAAGAACGCAGATATTAAGACAGTATTGCATGACTTTTATATAAACTTAGTAGGTTTTGCAGGCTGTTTGACACCCTGAATAATATTACAAAAAAAGCACATCCAACACGTCCTACCCAAGGCGGGAATTATGCCCCGGCTGTTGGGGCAGAGCAAACAGAGAGTTGAAGTTGATGGAGGGATAGTTGGAGAACTCAGCCCGGGACCCGCGACTATTCCGTCTGGGGAAGGTGCAGAGGAAGGCGTTGGCCAGCAGAGAGGCCGCCTGCTGTTGAGACATGGTGATGGAGGCTGGCTGGTCCTTCTGCAGTCGTGGGATTGCCTAAGCGGGGTGACATAGGTAGAACATTAGATCTTAAAGAATATATAGCGTGAGGATTGAGGAGTGATATTTTGTAATTTTAATAAATCATAACTTAATTAGGATTGGGGTCGGAGATACAAGCTGTACAATCAGCTAGCAGAAGGCGGAATAAGACAAAGAAAGGTGGATAATGTGATAAAATTAATATCGGAACGTGCGGATGTCATATAGCTTTCATTGAGGGATCGACAAAATGCAGAGAAAAGAAAGAAGGAGAGGTAGCGATTCACAAAAAAGAGTATTGATACCAAACATAATAAAAGAGGCTAGCACATTGGGTAAATTTTGTAATTGTTGAAGAGCTTTATAGATGACAGATTTTATGGGAAAAGGAAAACTGGTAACAGGAAACTATTTTTACTGATTCTAAAATAACAATTTGAACAATTTAGGCAAGACGTATGAGATAAAACTATAAACTTAATCTAGTGGACAATTATTTATCATCCACTATAAATATTGTACAATAATAAATTAAATATTCAACAAATTCGGCGCATTGTGGGATCTAATGAAAATATATATATTGTCAAGCAAAGGAATAGATCTAGACCGAAAGATATTAAGACACAACGGTCCATCACGAAGAATCGCGGTGATGTTATAGTTTGTTAAAAATAAAATTATATAATATATAGAGCGAAATTAAACATTAAGACACTTCAACTGCATGAAGGCTCATAGCCATAGAATATGCCAAGTAAGCAACGTTATTGTGACAACTGTTGGGGGAGAAAAAGAACCCGAACCAGTTCCTGAAGCAGTTGCCTTAAGTAGAGCAATGAGAGAGGAAAGATGTTTTTAGAAACCTACACTAAGAGATGAAGATGGTCACAGATGGAGACTGGAAGATGCCTTCGTTGTTCGTGTAGGACGGGGTGATACGGAGTGGAAAACGCTGGCTTATATTGTGAGTAGTACCAGAAATATTAACTTTTGATGTGGATTACCAAAGTTGTCTAGCAACAGTGGGCAACATCATTGTTTTCCCAAGATACCGAATCTGAAGATTTGTTAATTGCAATTTAATTTTGACAGAAAATGTTTACACCTGTAAATAAAAATTATTAATATAGTAGAATCAATAACTATAATAGTACAAATAGATAGTTGAAATATTACGTATATCAAGATGTTCCACATTTTTGCTTTATAACGGTAGGGACGATACCAACAAACAAACGTAGAAATTTGCCTTTTATCATTGCGATAGTAAATTATGAAATGTTAAAAAATGGGTAGTTTTTATTAACTTTGAAATTATTACTCAAACTAAAGTGGTTTATTATTACCTATTTTTATTCAAAACACAGTTTATAAAGTTATAAACATTTCAATGTTAAGATTTTAAAATAAAATTTTTGTTTGATAAAATAAGTTCTACCTTTTTATTATATCGATGATACATAGTATTTCAAGTGTCACAAGTAAAGTTACAAATACAATATTCTAATATAACGTCTCAAATCCACCATAAAAACAAACTATAAACTAAACCTTTCAAATATACAGTACTACTGAAGCATATTTATTTTACCGAAGGAGAGTTTTGGACGTCGATATTTCATCCTTGATAAGATTCATCAGCAGACCACATCACACACCAACGAAAAAGACCAAAATACATTTTTAGTCTAATATGAGTATTTCAGTTCTTACATTTTTTTCTCTGTTTTATCAGTCCCGTTTGAATTAAACCGCTTTCTTTTGTTAGCTATTTATTTTGTGTCAATAGTTTCTGATCATAACTAGATTTTATGCAAATCGACTCTTATGCTGAGCGCCTAGCGAGCCTTGTAATGTATTCATGATTTCGTCGATGTGGGGTTTGGTCTGCTGATGAATCCCAACAAGAACGAAACAGTGCTGTTGAGATCTTACCGCCAGTGAATAAGCCACAACTATAATTATACCGGGATCACCAGCAACAATATTTTACAAAAATTTTCAACAACATGAAAAAGGTGATAAATAAAAACAAGTAATCGTCTCTTGTGAGGAATGTGAATAAAATATAGTGTACTTTAATAATTATCGAATAGAAATGAACAATGGTATACTGACCTTGGTGACAAAATTGGGAAGATTCAAGGCTAACTTGACAATGGCGGGAATAGTTTTACCGAACAATCGAGTCACTTCGGCCGTGGAAAATTCCTCTGTCACAAGGCGGTGGAGAGCACCAAAGGTCCAGAGATTTGAGAATCGATCGTTATACGTGAGAATGGCTTCCTGAAAGAAAATGCCGAGATTCGATATTTGAAAATAATTTTCCTCCAGTGATGTATGTAATCTACAAATTACAATATCAGGGTTGCCACACTCTAAAAGCTAAAAATACAGTACAACTGATATCTATGAACAGGTTCGAATCTCACCTCAAACACTATTATGCTTGACTAGAGACGGTGCTAGTCGAGGAATAGCGACCCTCTAAGGATTCGATTAGAATGAAAAAATATTGTAAAGTGTCACGGCTTGTGACTTTTATAAAGTTAAAAAGAAAGGTTTGGAAGCAGGATAAATGCTAATGTTGAATATTTAGAAGTGCTTTAGTCAGAATATGGACTACTTATTTAGATCATGTTTTTTTAAAAACATTTTATTAAGTGTTAAAGCTTAAAATAATTAAATATGTTAATTTAAACAGAATTTTTTTTCTAATTTAAGAAAATTAATTTCTTCAGACGAGGAGATAATATAGCCAACACACAAAACTTTAAATTCATTTTTAAACCTTAAACCACAGCCGTAATATAATATATAAAATAAAACTGCATTTTATACAAAAATACATAATATATACATATAAAAAATGCCACGCATATAATGTATAATATGAGGTTTTGTATTTAATTATATATAGCTCATATATAATTATAATAATAATTAAAAAAATGATTACCTCAAGGTCTATAGAAGAGTTAATTGATCTGTTTAAAGAATTTTCAATCATATTCCAACGGTTTTGTAATTTCTTCTTTGAATTATTCTAAACAAGAGAAACAAATTAAAGTGAAATCGATCAAGTCAAAGCAGCTAATAACAGAATCCACACACAGATGTCTTACGCTTTCAACTGGATATAGATTTTCGGGTGAACACGGCATTCTGATGTGACTGTTGTCCCACCTATCTTGATAACTACTTGGATAGGGACGTGGTGCTCGTCGTGAGTCTATATGAGGCTGGAAAATAATGGCAAGCAAAGAAAGATGGCTATTGAAAACTATCTGTACAAAGTTTGTAATAGTGCTGCACATATACTCAGTGTAAATGAAAAAATAGATAATATTTGAATTGGTGGAATTTTTCAGATATATTTGACACAATAATAAAATTTTTTATAAAATAAATAAACATAGGTACTACTATAAGGGTTAAAGAAACTTATATTTAACTATTTATAGCAGTTTATTTAAAAGAATGCTTTTTATAATAAAAACCGAAGCAGAACTTTCAAAATTTAGTATGATTATCATTAAAATGAATATTTTATAAAAATGAAATAAAAATGTAATGCTAGCTCAAATTAAAATGCCACAAAATCGGCGCATGCAAATTAAAACAATCAGAAGAAGAACATTATTTACGTCCAATTATATGGAAATCCACCAATAAAAATTGTTTCAGAAAAGGGACAACATGACGTTGCTCGATTGTTTATCAGATCCACATGGACAATTTTTAGCATAATATTATTACAGTTCTTATTATATTATTATAGCTCTTAAGATATAGAGAATTAAGATATGGGGTAAGAACTCCACACCGATTAGCAACGAGTGGCATTTAAAACAACCGAACACTGGTTACAAAGTCACAAAGCAGTCATGAAAAGTAAAATAAGTTATTTGAAAATTTTACAATTAGTTAAAATATGTTTATAATGTCTTACAGCAATTAATAGAGTGTGATACGTTGATGGAGATAGGGTTGCAAGTGGAATATGCATTCGGTCAATTTTCTCCAAAGGAATACCCTGCAATTGAAATCAATGCACAGTAAGTTATCATATTTTATTTCCGAAAAACGGAATATAATGGTTGAACACATACATGCCACTGAATTGTGTTAGTAGAATTTTGATCAAAAGTCAACTGAGACATTCCGGCATCATCTTCCAAAAAAGTTGGTGAGTCTGAGACCATATCATCATTTCTGGAATAAATAATCATATACATATATACACTTTTTTTGTAGTAGACACAATTAATTAATGTAAACATGTAAGATGATACTATTATGAGGTGTATATATAAGATAACAAATTTATTTATACAAATTAATTGCAAAATATTAAAATTACTAATAATAAGAAACATGAAGTCAAAAGTAATAAAGCTGCATTACTTTTATAAAAACTTACTCAGACAGAATTTCTTGGGAAGCCTTTTCAGAATTTTGTTCAAAACTGATATTTTTCTTTTTTGGAGGTGATTTTTTTGAGCCAGATGTACCTAATGTATCAATAAAATTATAAGTTAAAATGAATATGTTATGATATAAAACATTCTTGCTTACTGGGCTCTCCTATATCTTGTTTCGAACTTGTTGAAGGTAAATCAGCATTTCTAATGTAGGAAATACAAACAACTATGGAAATACACAACTAAATATTAATGAATACACAACTAATATGTTATTTAGAAATATTGTAACTTACTTTCTTGGGCTTGATCGAAGATTTTTTGAATCTAACATTGTATTTTGAAAGAAAAATATAAATGATAAATCTACTAAATATAATTGCTTTTAATAATTTTAAAGAAATTTACTTCAATCTTAGAATAATTCTAGGAAATTCTGTACAGTATTGCTAAACAGTCGGTTGTTAAATAAAAAGGTTGGAGACAAATCAGCTAATAAGATTTCTCATCTTTCTTGAAATAATTTGAATACTTTTTATAGTATAAACACATGATTAATTTTTTTAATGAATAGGCAATGATTAGCAGTATATATTAACAATTATAAGCTATATAAAAAGGTAAATTAATTTAAAAGTTTCAATAAAAGAATTTTAAACCACAAATATATATTTTTATGCAACACAAGTCATGTGTAAAATAGCTAGCCTATTATAGAAATATTTCAATAATTTATTATGATTGATTATACTATAATTTAGTATAATCTATATATATATATAAAAAAGCTATTGAAATAACTTATGTGATAAAAATCAATAAATAACATAGAAAACAAACCTGGAGACAACATTTTCAATTGTTCAAAACCCAGTTTTAACTGTTTTAAGGGTCTTTTATTTGAAGACATTAAAAATAATGTTTAGGGTAGTATAGAATCTAAAAACAAACAATAAAATGAAAAAATTCAATCAAAAGAAAGATAATGTCACATGTTCTTATAAATGTATTATTTTATTGATTTATTCAGTAAAAAGGACTGCCACTTTTAATTCAATCTTTAGGTTATATTGATCAAAAGAAAACATTTGAATTGTAGTTATCAATTTACATATACTTATTTTTGTTTAAATCTTACAATTTACATATACTTATTTTTGTTTAAATCTTACAATAAAAACATAGCTTTTAATCATACTTTAATAGGTGCCTGCTTAAGAATCAAGAAAAATATTAACTAATTATGTAATTTTATTAATTTTAAAATTAGCAAATTAAAAAAATATATTACAACTAGGGTTGATACTGGATTAATTTGGAATCTGGGTGAATAGGTGAAGTAGTCTGTTATATATTAAAAAGATTTACCATAGAGATTTCACTTTTTTTGAACTATTTAAATGCCAGCCACTTTCTAAAAAAATGCAAAAATTGATAACAAAAAGGATACAATATATAATACATTTTAAAATAAGAAATTGTTCCAGAGAGGTACAAATAATCATAATAGCTATAATTTAAATAGGCAATAGAATAAATAACAAATTCGAAAGACAATAAATAAATAACATAATCAACTTTAGTTATATACCGAGAATACAGAAAACTAAAAGCACACATATCACCCTTGCGAATTCCTTCCAATCTAAGCTTACATAGTAATTATCAGCCAATCAAAATCATCACAAAAAATTTGTCAATTGATCTGCTGTCCATTACAGCTAATAAGATGTTATTCCCTTTTAGCATAGCAGTTGTGTAACTACGAAATTTGCCAAGAGCACAACTGATAGCTTAAATTATTTCACATAAATTTTGCTAGAATCTATTTTTAGTATGTATTTAACTGCATATAAAAACTTAGTATTCAAGATACCCACTGTTACTATGATATAAAATAATATCTTTAATACTGAGATGTCCAATATGGACAATTTAAGCATCAAATTAATTTTTAGTTTGATTTATTTTTATGGATAAATAATATTTTTTAAATCAAGTTCAAATCATAAATAAAATTATAATAAAATTAAAATTTGTAATCATAATGGTTATAGTATAAAACAATGCCAATTACACAAAATTTATGCTAATTCTGAATAATGTAATGACAGGTACTTGAAAAAAACAGGATGCTGATGCCATTATAATCCATAAATAAATGAAATATAAAAATATATGCTATTACATATTTATTTTGAACTATAGATGACATACTGTGAATTGCCACATAAATTATATAATTTTCTTGTGTTTCAGATATGATCCATCCAATTGATCTAATATACAATAATCTTATGATCATGGTTGCAATAAATGTAGGAAAAGTCTACAATATACACTATAATCAACTGTAATTATCTCTGATTTTACTGAATATTACCATAACCAACTTTGATCGCACTATTCTAACTATTTCTAATTCCACTCTAATTTCACCATATTCTACTCTATTTCACTCTAACTCAGAATCCACTCTATTTAATTTATTCTAACCTAACTAACTCTAATGTCACTCTATTTAATTCTAATTAACCCCTATTCCACTGTATTCAATGCTAATTAACCCCTATTCCACTGTATTTATATTTAATTATAATTGAATATAAGTAGTTGGTTAGAATAGAATACATTAGAATCAGAGATAGTTAGATTAAATAGAGTTGAATGAAATATAGTTAGAGAAGAATAAATAGGAGATAGTTAGAGAAGAATAAATTGGAATTGGAGATAGTTAGATTAGGATGAACCATATCAGTATAAGGTGCAATCAGTATTATATTATATACAGCTCGAAATAATTATTGATATATTGATATTAAATGGTTAGCATGACTTTTTCAAGTATCCAGCATTGGTATTGGATTATGTAGAATTGGAATTTAATGTACTTGGTATTGGTTTTTATGGAATTGTCATAAGCTTTTATAAAATCAGCATCTGGTTTTAACTCAGCTACTTGGAATAGGGTTCTGTGGAATCAACATCAGGTTTTAACTATAACCATATATGACTGACACAAAGTATAAAACCTAATATTATTAAATCAATTTATATACTGTGCTTTGCCGTTGCTATTGAAATCAGAATTTACCACAGGTAATTTTTTTCAAACTTCAGGTTTTGTGGAATCAGCATTAGGTTTTATATATGCGGGCACAAGTTAGGGACCTGAAAAATTTATAGAAACTTATTTTCTCAGTCCTGACATTTGAGATGTCCCTAACTGGTCAATCTAGTTAGTGACCAGTTCAGGACATAACAAAGTTTGGGACTTCACTTATTATGGCTATTTTTAAGATATGATTGGTTTTTGGAGTATTACTTAAATTGAATCACACATCGTATTCAGAATGTATCCATATTTAAATAATTTTTAAGTGAATTTAAATGATGTGTAATAAAAAACATCAACTATATAATATATTAAAATATTAACAGTGTCACTGGTCAACCAATTGCTGATAATAAAAAATTCACAGCAAATCCTAGCAGTAAAAATATGTAAAGAATAGTTCAACTAGTCAGATTCAAAACATGCAATTACTTGTCATTAACTGCTCAGCTCATTTAGGAATCTAGTTATATTATTATAATGTCATGGTCCTCAACTAAAGTTAATGGTACCTAACTTGGCTAATCAGTTAGGAATTTATCACATTTATGATAAAATATTAAGACATTAATGTTATTAACTTTTCAACTGGTTGACAATTTATTAAGAAGTTTATAACTGGTTGGTCCAATTGGGTACCTATTTATTATATAATTTAAGTACTGTTTAATATGTAGTTTAGTAAAATATCTTTTGGCATGTGAAAAATAAATATTTATATACTATATATCTTTGTTGTTTTATAAGTCTAATTTGTATATTATTATGCAACATAAAAAGTTGGTTTTAATGCAATCATCAGTATTTACATCAATACAAAGATAACTAAGGCTTTTAGCATCAGTTAAATCACAATAACATAATAAGAAAACAGACTGGCCAGATAAGTACTATGCATCATAGAATTATACTAGGTCCCTAAATGGGCTGACCAGTAATGGACTTCTTAATATTGTCAATCAGTTGGACAGGGGAAATTTTAATAACTTCAATTTTTATAATATATATACACCTGTTATTGAATAAAACAAATGCTATTGGTCTAAAACTGGTCAGTTGGGGACTTCCAAAATTATTATTATGCCACATTATAATAGTAAATTTGAACTTATTATTGAAAAGAGTGGGTTATATTGGAACTTGCAATTTTAATCAAAAGCAATAAAGAATAGATTAATTAAATAATAAAAAAATTTACCAAATAAATTTGGTGTCAAAATAATCACATTTATGAATTTTTGTTGGTTTTATACAATGCTTACATAGTGAATAAAGTACTTATGTAATAAATGTGTTTGTGACATAGAAAACAAATTTAAAGTAAAGCAAATGTATCTTTGTTGATCAGTGGATAATCATTACAATATAAAAATTATTTTGTTTATTATATAATTTTATTATTTCGAAGATATAACAGTTCTATTAATACTTTAATTAACTCCAGAATTAATAAGAGTAGAATTGGGGTTAATTATTTTTAGTGGGAGTTATTTTAATTATTAATTCAAATTTAATACTGCATTGTGCTGAATTCCAAAATTATTATTGTTATGCTATACTACAAAAGTAAATTAGTGTTTTATTAGAGTATATTATTGAAAAGAGTCAGCGATGAGATTAATTAAGGGCATGGCTACATGGGAGCTAGCATATAACCTAGAATGCATCTAAGGGCATATAGAATCCTTAAATATTGATCTGAAGATCTAAAAAATTAGTCGTTTTTGATAGTGCAGTTTATGTTTTTTAAGGTAATTAGGTATAAGGCTCATGTGTAGGAGAGATTACAAAAAATAACAGTAAATTTAAAAATTTTGAGTGATTTTCGGTAATGAATTATTAAAAATTTGTTCACATATATTAGTTATAGTCATGGGCGTAGCCAGGCTTTTGTATGGGGGGTGACCAAATCAAGATACAGAACTAAAAAAATCAAGGTACATGGCACTATTATATACATTTATTTTTACAGTAGGTAAATAGTTGCTTTTTTATTGTTAATGTAACTTCATTATGGCTTTAATAAATTTTGAAATGCTAATCGTCGGGGGTGTAATGTTGCATAGATATCGACAACTTTGTCAATGTCAATTTTGGCGTCATAGTGAATATGAAGTAGTGC
>JAUZND010051566.1:0-19395 GCA_034780555.1 Coelogynopora nodosa | reverse complement strand
AAACACACCCCCCCCCCCCCCCCCTAACCCCATATTTTTAACCCTGATTTAAACGAATAACAAAAATGATCATTATCACTCTGAAATTCGCGGAAGATTCTCATCCCCGAGTTAAATAAAATTTTGTAACTCGTGGTAAAAATTGCCAAAATATACCCCCGTCTATATGCTGTAAGCATTTTGTAACGAACTGGTCTATAGCCCTCTTGAACGCTACCCTATCGCACCCTCCCTCCCCTCCTCTCAACTTACTCGTCATCCACGCAGCTGAGTCTGTTGAGGCTGTCAGCCGGTTCATCCCAGGGTTGATGGTTGAACTTGACGTTCTGATAGCCGAGACGTTCGCGGAGCAAGATTTGCAGGACATGACTCGCGATTCGATGGGAGGCTCGCTCCGTCACTTCGATAAGCAGGGTGAGCTCCTTGTTGTTCAGATCAAATTGACGGTTCCATGCTGGAGTGTCTGGAACCATGAGAAACACAATGGCTTACTGTAGTCGTCTTTGTAGTGCGAACATTATCGGGGACGCTGTTTCCGAAAATGGTGTCATTTTATTTTAGGCTTGTTTAATCTATCAACGTCGTAAGGAAATATTTTGTTATTCATGAATGAGTCTAAAAAACTGCGGACAATTCAATAAAACCAATTAAGATTTACTATTAAACTGTAAATACTCATGTTCAATCAATTTTAATTACAATTACTGTAATTTTAAAGCGTTCTTGTTGCTGCACATAGTCGGTATGAGACCGATAACATATCATTTCGGTGGTCAATACTGCCTAATATAACCATAGCAGTTTTATGATACAACATCATAATTCATGGAAAACAAGTCATTAGAATCATCAGAAATTAAAAAGCAAGAAATGTAGCTAATTATATTGTTAATTGTTTTAAATGCGATATACTTCCAAGCAAACTTTAATAAAAAAAATTATATAGTTAAGAAATAATGATTTGAGTGTTCCACAAAACAAAATACCTCCTGATCCCTATTAAATTAGTTGGAATAGGTCCGAACAGGACTTGGCATAAATCTATAACAGCGAAAAAAGGACTAAATTACATTAACGAGGTGAACAGAACAGTATAGATTGGTATATTTAGATATGACCTAAAACAGTAGCGTTAAACAGTCAGTTTACCTCACTCACACTCGCCCATGACAAACGCAAGCACTATGCTAAAACTTTCCAATACACAATGCTAGAATGTTGAACCACTCTCCGCTGAATAGTGTAATCCTTACGCCGTGCATCACTCGCATGCAACACCGTACACAGCGTACTACGCAACAGTGAAACTACAGTGAGAAAGGACGTGATAGCTGCAGAGTCAAACTAGCAGACTAGTGACTTACTGGGACGGAACACATGACACTTCAGAATCTGCTTACACAACATTCATAATATTATGAGATGGCTAGGGTACACTACTGGAGTGTACTACTGCGCCAGAATAATGGTAGGCGGCAGTTCGAGTGATTGTAGATTGATGATTACGGGTAGACACCGTCACCACCTACCACCACCACTGAGATCATTATGTTGCAACATTTAATCCGATTGATAGAAGCAGCGGCAAACTAGCAACTTCGACCTGCCACAGGTACCATCAGTAATACAAATATAGCAGTTTAATTTAAGAAGCGTAATACCCAACACAACATTATAGATTGGTGTCTTCGAAAGTAAAAAGTAGCAAAACAAAAATTTACTTGTTGTATCAACATCATTTATAATTCAAACAAAAAATGTATTTGTCTATTTTTAACTAGAACAATTTATAAAATAACCTGTTAGAAATAAAAATGAGAATTTTAGTCATATCATATTAAATAACTAAGTTATGGTTATATATCTAATACATACATACAATACATACATATCCAAACATATCTAATAATTAAATTTGATAAACTATTCAAATCAAGTTATCCATTTTTAATATGACCAGTAAATGATTAATATTGTTTGCCTTGCGTTATCAAATTTTTAAAAATACAACTATACTGTAATACAATTAGATAGGATGCAGGGTACACAGTCTTACCGACATCAGCAAGGCACTTCTTGAGGGGCTTTTCAATTACTTGACACAAAACAGTTGACGATAAAACTACTAATAACCAGAAGATAACCAGAATAGTTATTTTTCTCATGATAAATGCACCCTATATACAAATACACAATGCATTATTTTGAACGTCCAATTTGTCGCGTCAGTTTTAAGAATGAACGCTGGCAAAATAACTATTTGGAAACAATTCACCAGCCTATAGTCAAAACGTAGTCGCTGAACCTATCAACAGTAATAGAGTTTGTCTTAGAACACAGACCGTTGGGAACTCTGAAAAACAATCATATAAAATAAGTGAAAAGTTATTATTTACTATTGTTGAAGATTATTAATAATGTAAGACAGATGATACAGATATGTTACCTCAGGGGAATGGCCCTGACAAGTGACATTCTAATCACACATATTTAATCGTATGAAATTCAACATATGTTGAGTGAAAAAATAATATTAATAGTGAAATAATGTCTTACGTAAAAGGAGACGTGATATTATGTACCTAATTAAAACTGCTTAATATTTTTTAATAATAAAGGTTAACTTACAAATATTATTAAGGTTCACATAACATGGTTCACATACCGAATTTTAGTAAAATCGAGACATTTGTTAATAATATAAATATAAGCTTATTAACAACCAGTTTTATCCAAATTATAATGACGAATCTGTAAGTTGTTCTATTATTATATCGATCATGAACATTTTATTTTATGTCACTATGATATTCTATTGTCGGACAATTGTTAAATTCGAACAAAATAATAATTAATAAAAAATAATTTTAGCAGTTCGTTTTACAAAGAGTTGTATATAACAACATGAATAAATGCATGCACGCTCCTTGAAGCTTCCAACTTAATCAAATATATTGATTACTATATAAAATTAAATCGGCACTGTATAATTCAATATTTTGATATGAAATTCTGTGACAGTGATCCATTGTTACGTTTACTATGAATCATGATCATAAGCACACATGACAACAAGACGTCAATGATTATAAATAATAGTATAACAATTTTATAATTAAAAACATTCATGTTTATACAAAATGATTTTGTGACAACAAATTGGATAACAAATTACATATTGTATAATAATTATTTCTTTATATTCAATTCAGCACATAATGTATAAAATGTATAAAGTAATAATAACGTTTTTATAGGGTAGGTATAATACAATAATTGTTAATCAGATTATATTTACATTGATAGACATGTAATTAATGGTTCTTAAATGGAATGGGTGACCAAATAAATCTACAAATTTTTCATGGTCAAATCCTAAATTCATGAATTTGTTAAAATTCAAATAAAAAAATGTATTTAATACAAATAATTTTATAACAATTGTTTCCTGCTTATGACACATTTCTTTTATTTAACATTTTTACTATTAAACATTAAAGACGTATGGTTAATTTTCAAAAAATTGATATATAACATAAAAAGAATAGGTCGTTTTGTTCAAATGAAGATTAACCATTAATTTATAAAGCACAATTTTTACAAACTAAATGATTTAATGACGTTTTTATGGCACTTCATATAATGTAAAATGAGAAGGATATTGAATAATATTTGACAACATGAATATATCAATTGCTAATTTACTGTTTCTCATAGATGATTGGTGAATGTTACATAGAGCCTGCCACATAATCAAAGTTATAGCCACTGATCGTAATGTTGAATCATGCACAATATTAAAAATATCTTTAAATTAAAATTTTCAAATTGGGCACTGCTTGACATTTTAAGACCTGCTGACCTTTCAATAAGTGAAATCGGAACATTTGTATTATGGCGATACAAGCAACTGAGCCTCCAAATCAGTGCATAGTGGTAAAAATTATGTTTTATAGCTAAGAATGCATCTAAAAGGCTTGAAATTGCTTTATATATCTCGGCTCTAGAGAACCTCCAACACTGGCTCAACGAATGCCTAGCTACAGAACAAACCAGAACCACACTATTCATAGGTCCCTCCCTCCCCCCAATATAAACTCTTTATGAGGATACAATGTCAGTGATCACATACTTGCGCCAACATTTTCTATACACATATATAAAAATATTGAAATAGAAACTTTCTCCACATTAGAAGCCATATTAGATACTACATTAAGGATTTCTCCTTTAATTGGAAAAGAGGGATTTTTTGTCAAGAATGTGTTTTCTTACATTTTTATGGAAGAATGATCACTTCTGTAAATACTAATTACATGGTTTTACCACCTTACTTGAGAATTTTTAATCCCAACTATATATTTTTTATGCAAAATGTAAAACCAAGGTAAAGTAAACAAAAAAATTACATTACATATATACAAATTACACATACATATATAGAGTAAAATAATATGCATGCATATAGAACCTATATGATGTATAAATACATACTAAGTTCATACTAATTAACTAAAAAATAATAACATTTAGAAAAAAACATTGGTAATAACAAAAGTATTACAATATAGACACAAAATATATTGCACAGAGCTCTGCTATATATAAAACCTGTTGAAGATGCATAATATTTATTTTTAAAAAAGTTTATGAAATCCTCGTTTTATCCTGAAATATAAAAATTAGTCAAAACCTGACTTTTTCCCATTCAGGACAACACATTTCGAAATCCCAACTTTTCCCCAAAATAATAACTTGGTGGCAACCATGCTAATGTATGATTGGCAGAGAAGGTGACATTATGGATTTATGGTTTCATGTAGGTTGGAGTTGTGGTGTTGTCAAAGAGAGGTTTCATCAGGATGTTATTAAGACCTACTTTACTAGTGAGATTACAATAGTACTTAAAAGAAAATTTTAAGTTTCTTAATAGAGGATTTAATGAGATAAACTCCAATTAGGCATGTAAGGATAAAGTTGCATTTATGGTTCAGTATAGTATTAAGAGAAGATGTGAAGCCAAACTTTTAATTTACTATATTTTATAGGACAGCATTTCCAATTCTATTAATTGTAAAATGAAATTAGTGCAATATTATGGGAATTATTTAATGTTTAGTCAAAGTTTTAAACCACCCACTGTTGATGTAAATAATACTTAAGGAATGTTAAGTAATTGTAATATTATAACTATAGCAATATGGGGCATTTTATGATCAATACAGAATACACACAGTCAAACAAATTAATTAAATTTCAGTTTACATATATCAAGGTTTAAAAAAAGATTAATATATTATTGGTAAATAAATTATAACTGAAAGAATGTGTCAATCATGATGAAATTTTTCACCAATATTCAGTTATCATTTGTAATAGTTTATTTTTTACATGCAATAACTATTTTTAACAAGTTACATTCATTACTAAATAATATTTTGGTGTACAAATTGTAATATGTATATGATTAGAAATAGTGTAAGACCTGTGTATGCGGCAATTTTTATTATAAAGTCAAAAATAAAATGAAGTTAAAACGTTTATGATTAATCAGTAAAAGTCATAAGTATTAGCAAAACCCTTATTAATCAGATAAAAATATTTTTTGCCAATATTAAGGAATATATTAATAATAAAGTCTTCTAAGTAGAAGGTATATCTCAATAATAAACAGCATTTGACATATCAGAACCATATAACAGAATATATAATATATCAGAACCACATTAACACAACAAAAAGAATGTATATATACATTCTTTTGGAAAAATTATAAAAATTTTACAGTTTTGCTATTAACATGTCTATTGATATCACTATCTGGCATGCTTGCGGCCATATTCATGATATGATAAATTTACAAAATATATATTAAAGGTATACAAACCTTTACATAGTCAGATTATTGTTTACTGATTGCATGCATTGCTACGCTCAGAAAATATTTTCTATAATAAGTTTTAAATATCTATTAAATAAAAATAAACTAAACAAATTAAAAAAACACAAAACATATGTTCAGATAAAGTAGCACATATACCATCTACAGACATCCTATCCAAAGGCTCAGTATTATATAGAATATATAAAAGATATGTATAGAAGTTATAAAATATCATATAGTTTTATATATTTATAAAACAAACTTTAATAAAATAACTAAAACATTATTGAAGATTAAGTTGTAGATAATAATAATAGCAATAATAAAAAACAATATAATCAATTATATATATAAAATTAATGCTATATTAAATAAAAAAATAATATTAGTAATAGCATAAATAATAAATTATGTAATGTCATTACATTATTAACTTTTAATAAAAAAATATTAAATTTATTATGGTGTATTTTAAAATTAAACTTCTATGAGGTAATTTAAACATTACTAATATTCAAATGTTTGGGTACTTATTTTGTATAATAATCAGGATGTTAGACCATTTTTTTAAATTATAGTAAACTGAATTGATATAACATGATTAGCTATTGGTGATAAGTTATATCTATATTATAATACAAACTTATCTTAGTTTTATTTAAGGTTCCAAAGGTAAATATGTATATCTACTAAATAATACCAGTTATACTTAATAAGATAAAATAGTTTTTACTCTAAACTAAAATAATATACTACATATTACATTCACAAATCAAATATTTAATAGACATCTTTAACTATAATTCATTGTTTTAGCTCCTTTTTCAATATTTATTAATAATAATATTATTATTAAGTAATAAAATTCATTTGAAGAACTGGCATATACATCACTGTCGATAATGCTAATTATGATCAGGCAATACATATAGACAATAATAATAAATTATTTAATATTCTTTCAATTAAATTAATAATAGTTTAATGATGTAATAACAATAACTTTAATTTAAGAAAATATAGCATTAAAACAGTTTTTCAAAATAATGGTCTTATTTAAAATTTTACCACCACCCATTTATTTCAGTAAAAATTGATAAAATAAAAGTAAAAAATAAGTAGAATAAATATATGGTGTAATGAATCTAAAAAAGTATGTTAAAGATCACTAAGTAAGTGATGATTTAATACATTACTTGTTAAGTCTTCCATAAATGTTGATTTATATTTTAAAAAATGTTTTATTTTGTGTAAACTATGAGCAATCATATGAGAACTTAAATCTGTACACATTTTAGAAAAATTTTGTACCATAATCCTTTTAAGATCGTCTTTAAATAGTCAAGAGAAACATTAATTTAAAGAAGGTGCTAATAGTAAAATAATTATTTATCAAAAAATAATATAATGTAATTTGTTTATCTATAATATTAGGTGAATAATTCAAATTATTTAAATCAAAGTTATTCATGTAGATGTATTATAGTAAGTAACATGTACCACCCTATGAAGCTTCATAGTATAGTGTAACATAAACTACAAAGGGAAAGTCTATCAGACCCACCTTGCCATATGTAGTATAGTGATACCAAGACAATGTACTGTTCATTTCTCCAAACCAGTGCTTCGTGCCTCCATCAATGTAAAAGGAGCATTTAAAAGGTAACCCTAACGGTCTGTCAGATTTGTGTACAGTGAAAACAGTTTGTTAGCTGCCTATATCCCTGCCCACCATGCCAACCACAACAAGTGGTGTTATGTTGTCCAGTAAACACCTTATAGGTCAATGCCAAGAAGGTACAAACAAGCCAATATCAATTCTCGAATACAATAATTGTAAATCTGAAGTGGACATGGTATTGTTTACCATAAAGGAATATACAGTAAAGAAGAAAAACAAATGCTGGACCATTAGAATTCTAGACCAAAAATTGGACATTGCTGCCCATAACTCTTGGGTTATTGTTTGTTTCAATAGACCCCATATTTTCCTAAAAATAAAATGTGGTGGAAAGAAATGCTTCCTAATACAACTTTCAAATGATTTAGTTAACAACACCATGACCTAAAGGGTTAGACACTCAACTGGGCTCCATAATGATGTCCTTAGATGTCTCACCACTTACGATAATGTATCACCACCTCCATGACATGTTGCTTCCAATGAGTGTGTCATATGCCATATTTGTCCTGGTGTTATCTGTAGGAAGTTCAAGCAAGCTTTCAAAGAATGTCATCAGACTGTATGTGGAGAACATAGCCAAAAAAGGTGTGTTTGTGAATCATGCATTCATGTGTATTTTGTTTGAAGTCAGCCAATGGGACTATGTGATATACTATATGGACTATATACTTTTTATTACATCTATTACAATAAATGTATAGTAAACACTCAAACCTTAATTCTTCTCTGATTTGAACATTATAACTTAATTAGTTCAATGTAAATTTTCTAAAATGTGTTAAGGTGGGTCTGATAGACCTACCCTTAAGAGGGTATGTGATAATAGTTATTTTGTAGTATAATGTGTACCATGAAAGTTATTAAAGTATAACTACACTGTTATTAAGGCATGAGTTGGAGCTATTGACAGTGTATTAGTTGTACAGTAAGAAATAGTGGGAAATATAGGTTGGGTACATGTTTAAACAGTTGTTTGTTCATTAATAAAATATTATAATATGTAATGGGATTTTGTTTCAATTTTATTTAGTTGAATACATGATTAGTTATATTTAAAAAATTGAATAAGCACACATTTTAATTATTAATAGATAATTATAAATGATTATGACTAAGTCTATAATAACTAATCTGTATAAATATAACTAAAATTATACTATAGTGAACATTATACTGTTAATAGGCCCTACTATTTCATTGCAGTGTTACTGCTTAAGTCAATAGCTGTAACTCAAACCTTTTTAATAGTATGATAAAAAGGAATAGGCCTACATTTAATATATGTTTTACTGTCTATATATTTAAACAGTTTATATTTTTAAAAGCTCATTGAATGTTTTTTTAATGTCTATTTAACTGTTTATATTGAAAAAATGGGAGGAGGTTTAATTCCATAACAGAACAAAAAATATTATATGAGCTTATTTATAAATTAAATAAATATACAATAAAGAAAAACGAGTATATAATAATAGAAGAATATTAATAAGGTATTATTATAGGTAATGATTAAATCATCTATAATGACAGAACATTACATAACTGACATTACCAAAATGAAAATACCAAATTTACATTTTATAGCAAAAAATAATGTCAAATAAGCCAATGACAGTAAAGATCTGTTAATTAGGGAAGCTACCTGGATAAGTGAAATTATATAAATTATTAATCATGATTACAAACACAGCTTAAGTGAGACTATATTAGATATTAGTAACTAAATTCATAAAATAATAATTATGGTACTTATGAAAAAGGCTGATCTATGGGGTACCTTGTGGAAACATGCCTTCCCTAAGGATTTAGCATCCTTGGACTAATACTGCCCCTCTGTAAAAATCATGATTTAGATAAGAACATATAAAAATAAATAATGTTTCTTAACTGTACCCTTTTGGTATTGTTATATATTAAAAACATATTTAGAGGAATTCCCTAAGATTCATATGGTCAGGACTATTGTTAATAAGCCTTAACTATAAGGAATAAGTGGGAGTTATTGACAGTGCAGAATTTGTAATGTAATGAATAGGTTGAGACCATACAATAATAATTATTAATTGTAATTATTTATTAGAAATTTAATAATTAGCATGTTTATATACTTTAAAAAAAATACATAATAGAATTATAAAAAATGTTTTCAATACCAATGTTATTTAACATAATTGCAATAATTTATTAATGTTACTTGTAATTTATACATTAACTGTCTAAATTTGTTTCGGGCCTCTTGGGCCATAGCTCCCATTATTTCAATATAGTGCAACTGACATATTGTCAATTATACCATAAATTTATTTATAATAGTGTTTCATTTATATAAATTAAATAATATTTAATTTAAATAATTAATACCTTTAAACTATTAATATTTTGTAATACTAATAAGACAGGATTATAATGAAATGTAGAAGTACATTAAAAATATGGCTGGGGCTATTGAAAGTGCCAGAGTATTGTCATTTAGGCACAATGACTAGGCCTAGTGAGAGCTATTGACAATGACAATTAAAAAAAAAATTATTATATATATACTAATTTTAAAAGTTGCTGGTCTTCTAACATTACAGTTATTAATCCAGTTGCCAGATTGCTAACACCTATCAATATAATTATATAGAAATTAAATTTGAATGATTTTATGGAACATGTCAATATTAATAACAATGACAATAAACACATCACTACCATTCAACTACACATTCTATGCCCTTATGAAAAAAAGTATGAGTACTATATAGGAAAAATTACTATTATTAATATTATTTTGGATGTATACATTCAAAATAATATTAATAATAGTAATAACCCTATCTATAGTAATACTATAAGTATAACTATAGGGTATACCCTTTTGAAAAATGTCACAACAAATTCCCCTTTGAGACCATAGGCTATAGCAAGGCCCCTGATGGTGACTGTTTAACATTGAACCCCTTCTTCATCAATACCGCAATACATCAATTGCTCTCATTATATTAACAGTGCGACCACTGCCACTGTCAATAGCATTTACTAATATATGGTTCGGAGCTAATTATTACTATTTTCATCCTTATTTGTAATAAAAGTACAACAAGCCTAGATTCACATTAATTCTTATTTTGGTATAAATTAATTGAGAAATATTTATGTAGTATTTTAATTACTTCGTAATTAAAAATATAACATAATTAATACTTTTTAAAACCCACATTACCTGTATATTGCCAGGATTTTATATTTGGCACATAACTCACATGATCAAATTATTTAAAGTAATATGTTTAAACCATAGAGTAAATATACTAATTATTAATTTATGTATAATTACTCCATGGTTTAAATAATTAACTTATATACTAATGATAATTATATAGTCCTATATATAATAACTATTATTAAACATAATCTATTAAACTATGGTTAAAGCCATTCCATCTTTAATTGAAAATTTTATTCGTGTTTAAATGTTTTCTAAAATAAATGTACACATTTTCTACAAAATGATAAATCATATATACTTTATGTTATAATATATACATGAATTTTAATAATATATACAATTTTATAATCCTTAATTTTATTTGTTAAAACACTTTTAACATAGAAAATGTGTATCATATTCTTTTAAATAATCGTCTTCTTCTATCTTTATATATATTTTTATGTATTCCATTATTATTGATGTGTATAATTATATTTATTATTAATTTAAGATGACATCTAATTTAGTTTTTGTTTAGTATTTTATATTGTACATTTTTTATTGAGGAGGGTCTTATATTGCTAAAAGCTAGGCAATGTATTATTTTACTACCTTAATTTTTATACTAATAATTAATATTTAATTTACATTAATTGAGGATAATTGTGATTGCTTCATTATTTATCTTAAAATATAAGTATTTTAACATCAACACTCATGGTTTCTGTATTAAATGTCAAATGTTTATTATAATACTTGTGGAAATAAAGTTTTACACGCATTCTTTTGTTAAATTCAAGGTTGTGATCGAGATTTTAATCAAAGAATATAGATTTTCCTTGATTGTAATTTAATGAAATTTCATGAAGATGTTGAAATATATACTTAGGAAATTTCAAATATTTAATTTGCAATTAAACATAAAACACAAAACATATAGGATAAAACGTCTAATAAATTTTTAAAACACGTAAAAATCTTTCATCAAAGTAAATGTGTCAGCCGTTGCCTATTAATAAACCGAAACATCGGGAAAGTTTTACATGAATCATTAAAATACATTTTAATCAACAATTAATTTCTTTGGCAGAGTTTAGGTATCAAAAATAATTCAGATTTTTGTATCAGTTTCGATAACATATATAAGTATATATTCTAATTTTCACATCAGAAAATGTAACATTATTATAGCTTAAAAAATTATTCATATATAGATAAGGCTATTTTTAGTATAAAATATGTAAAACATTGAGAACAATAGGTCGATTAACTAAAAAATTGTAAAGTTATATCAGCTAAAATTTAAGCATACTTTTTTTTAAGTTTATCTTCGTTGTAATAAGACAATTTTTTAAAGATCTTATATAATTTAATCATAGTTATATTTATTCATAAATTATATTTATAAATATTTTAAAGAATTGGACGAAAAAGAAATGGACGATACTATAAATTATTATAAAATACTAAATATATTAAACTCTAAAATTCCCGATGATATCAAGCAAAAAATAGAAAACAACGGTTCTGTACCTTTATATTCAATAAATACTTTATTTTATAATTATGTATCCATATTAAACTTTAAAATACAACCATTCTCATGGAATTATAATTAACCAATATTTTTCAAAACCAACTTAAAATAAAAAAAATTACCATAGTAGTAGGCCTATATTAACGAAAAAAGGAATAAGTATATTAAATAAGACTAGATATACATATTATATATATATATATATAAATAGATAGAAAGGAGAGAGAGACATATAGAGCAGGTTAAGTTTGTACATTTGTATGTTTGTATGTCTGTAAAAAGTATTTTGCCAAGCAAATGTTGCATGGCGAGTGCGTTAACCGCGACACTTATGATTCCAGTAGTTTATTAGTATTGTAGAGGGAGTAAACCAGCTGAAAAAGAGATATATAAAGTAACTTAATAATAACCATATACGATTAAAATAAAAATATATCTTTATGAATTCAAATGAATAGTATAAATACTAAAGTGTGATAAAGTATAAAGACGTAAGTAGCATAAATATTTCTAATATAATATTTCACAGTAGTTATATAAAATTTAGTTTTCTACAAAATAAACTCCAGCGTGGATAAGGGTGTGTTTACAAATATATTTTTTCGTGAATTCGAAAATAATGTGACTAACTCATACCTACAATGTTTTCCAGTACATATTATGTTTGGATTTTGATAACACCCTATACATAATAATTTTAGATCTATATAATATAGCCTTTTGGATGTATAACAGTAGGCTAAATGTAATATTTTTAATGTTTTAAAAGAGAAGTCGAGTCAACATATTAAATAATTCTCAATATATTATAGAAAACACAATTCCTTCGAATTCACAACATCGGTTCCGTTATCATGGTCTGTTGAATAAATTATGCATTTTTCTTTAGTGGATGGTGGAATTATTTTAAAAAATATTTGAAAGCTAATAAAAACAACTCTGTAACATTTTTTATTTGGTAGACATAATTTTTAAACTTCGTTAGGTGTTAAATTGACAATGAAGCTATAAGCAAAAATAAAATAGTTACATATAAAAATCAAGTTTTAATCAATTTTTAATCAACTACAGTATAATTTATGAAACACATTTTTTGTGGAATAAAATGTTCACATATTTTCTAGCTTAAATAATTGTTTGTGATTTCATGTTTTCCAAAGCATTGATTAGATTTCGGTTCATAAGATTGTTTGCGCAACTCACACTTTTGAACTTGTTGACAAGACCGTCTGAGAAGCCGCTAGGATCCTTGTCTGGCGGAACTAGATTATAGAGTGGTAGACCCTCTGCCTGACGTTGATATTGATCCAGCATATTAGATGGCAGGAACTGCTGGCCCAGGGTTAACTGGTCGAGGAGGAAAGGTAATGATAGAATAGTCCTCCTTTCAAATAGTGAAACTATTTTAAATATGTATATAATAATATGTTCCCCTCGGAATACAATGTTTTTTAAACCTAAAATTATAAACAGACTATGTTTAGGTATGTTTGTTATGAGACTATAGTAAACGTTAGCCAAGTGTTAGCTTTATAGTATTGTTAGCTAAACGTTAGAAACAATTATAGAAATAATGTCTGATTAGTCAGATGTTTAATTAAATGTTTTTCAGAAATGTAAAACAATATTGTAAACCATGAAAATGTTTTACAAAAGCTATTATGCTGGCTGTCCACTATGTAAATCTAGGTAATCTAAATTTATCAAGAAATGTAAAAAAAATATATTTTATAATAAATAATCAATTCTGCTGTACGATTGGAAAGGACCGAATATAACTTCTTTTTTTAAATTGTGAGTTTTTTTTTTAATTGCTTACCAAATATCTAATGCGCAAGTCTACTTAAGATACAGGACGCAAACAAAATATATCAAAACAATAAGTATTACTTTATTATTTAATAAGGTACTTAGAAACTTTCAAATATTTTCACTTAATTTCTGAACTACCAGTAAAAGTGAAAATGTCACGATCTTTTGTCATCGTACGACAAAGTAACAGGGTGACAAGTGGGGCGTGGACTGAGTAAACATGCCTACCACTTCGTCTTTCTCAGTGACAAGTAGTTCATCGTCTCGTCGGGCATCGCAAACCCGTGCGATGATGGAGGCGCCTTCAATCAATTTCAGCTTCAATGGAAATAAGAAACACATTATTTCTTATAATCAATACAATAACTATAAAAGGTGGATATTGTAGTTTGCTAAATTCACCGCAATATAAAAATTAAGAGTTGAATAAATTAAGTTGGGGATTTAATTGAATACACTAATAAAACTTTGAAAAAATTGCAAAACATTCAAAAAGTATTAAAAAAAAGTTTTAAAACAAAGAAAAGCTTTAAT
Organism: Coelogynopora nodosa; assembly: GCA_034780555.1. Taxonomy (NCBI): domain Eukaryota; kingdom Metazoa; phylum Platyhelminthes; order Proseriata; family Coelogynoporidae; genus Coelogynopora; species Coelogynopora nodosa. Next base: position 4,751 of record JAUZND010051566.1, on the reverse strand, counting down.
AATATCCTTTGAAAAAATCTTTTAAATATTAAAACAAATTTAAGCCTTAATATATTATTTGCTTACTAATTGCGCGTTCGTGCAATATATAATATTATATCATACGGCTTGTATAAATGAAATATCATTTCGAAAAACCAATAAAAATTTTCGCGTTAAAATTTATTTTTAAATTCGCGCGTTTAAATTTTACAATTTTCAGTAATCATTTTCTTCGCACTCTTTCATTATTGAAATTGTGGGTACATTTCGTTTAATTATTGGTAAAACGAAGAAACGGTCGAATCACTTTTCGACTCACCTTTCCCTTAGAAACATTTTCAGAGAGAAAGTTCATGAATGGCATCTTGGTGCTCGACTCCAATAGTTCCTTGGTTGGACTTCCCATAAATAGTGGCAGCTGAAGAGTCTGAGTGACTACAAAACCATTGTCAAATACTGGCAGCATCGTCCAAGCCTGGAATACAATTAGGATGTTTTCACATATCCACTCATTCAGCTGTTTTGAGGACATTATAAATAAACTATAAAATATTTTATTCAAAGGTTTTTTAAGTAATTCGATATTGGAATAATGTTGTAATAAGTTGGTGAGTAAAAATTAATAATTATTACAAAGAAGAGAAACAATAACTTCAACGTTTGAAGCATGAATTCTGACCGTAATTAATTAACGATAAATGAATACAGTCATGATAGTTATAACTTACGAAATAAAGATATGTTAAGGAAATATAGAGGGAAACTAATAGCGATCAATAATTATATACAATACAAAAGATACAGTAATTCTATCCAATTCTATTACAGTGGCGCGTCCAAAATGTATACTTACATCGGGGGTTATCATTTGAAGAAAATATATGTTCTGTAATACTTATTATCAAGTTCAAGTAGCATGCAGTAATATCGAAATGCATTATGTTTTTTGGTATCATTTTAACGGTACATAATATCATATATTCTAAATAACAAAAATTGTTTTATTTTCGGTAAAATATTTTAAATTCAATATGTATACAATTGTAACTAAGTATAAATATTTCGGATATATTGTACATATTTATATAACAAGGAAAAAGTTATGGAAACATAATTTCACGAGGACAATAACAGAGGTATAAATAGTAAAATGAGGAATGAGCGTTATAAATTAACCTGATTGAGAAGCGCATATTTATAATTTTCTTCGCCGCTAGTGACGGCAATTTCCTGGATATGAATCACAACCGTGAGATGCCGATGATAGGTGCGGAATCGGTAGTGCTGAAAGATATATCAGAAATGATATTGAGGAAATGACAGCATATCGATAATTAACACCCGCGTTTTAGGATATATATAAGAATCGGAAATATAGTAGAACGATATACAGTTGATTTATAGATGTTATTAATTGTTTTTATAAAATGAATTTTAACTATTTTAAACAGACTATTAAATTAAAGAATTAAGGATAACCTCAGAATGGTTTGACAGTTTATTTAGTTCGTATTAGAGGAGTAGCCTATAGCATTTACATTTCGTACAAAATTATAATTGCAGATAAAATGTAATCAGAGGTCTTTTTTGTCCTTTAATCTGTTTAATATCGGAAATGCGGATCTGTTTGTGCCAGGAGAAAAAAAAGTGAATATATATTTTGATTTATGATAAATTTCTATATTCCATTTCCTAGTTTTATAGACAGGCAACATGGAAAATTTGGGTTTTAATTAAATATTAAATTATCTCAGTGGAAACTTTATAGATGTGCTGTTTTTTTTACGGGGCATATTTCTGCATAAATAAGTATTGAAATAGTAGTTAAATGATAAATATGTGAAACATAACGCCGAATATCAAACTAAATAGACATAATTTGTCATAATATAGGCTATATAGGGCTTAATTTTGTTGATAATTATTCATTTTAGATAACATTAAAAATAATACAATTAACTGGATACCACTTTTACACGTCATAGAGAACAACCAACATTTAAATATCTAATCTTCTATTAAGTTCAATTATATAATATATGACGTATCATACATAATAAACGTATGAAGTATTATATGCATAATGTTCCAAAAATAGATTAATATATATTGTTATTCCGTTGGCGGTTAGTAAATAGTATACGTCTACATTTAAATTTGTAACAAACCCCTAAAATATATACCAATGCATACAATACACACAAAATGCCAGTTCCATTTACAGAATACCAGAATTCTGATTTGGTATCGAAATACCTGTAGCCTAATACCAGTATAAATAATCTAGCTCAGCCCGGTTAATGACACTAAACGAAGTTATTCTGAAACTGCACCGATGCAAGTTGGGTGTAGAACTCACTTTCCAGCTGTCCATCCAAATCGGGGACTTGTTGGTGCTTGAAACATCGATCGTTTCCGTGAAGAAAATCCTGTCGTATGCGGCGTGTGGTTTACCCTGAAGAGGCAAAGTGGCGGTCAACAGTTAATTGAGACATGGAGCAGCCAATGGGACAATGATTGTTGACCTATAGTTTGACTTATATTTGACCTATATGTTGACCTATATGTTGACCTATATTTTGACCTATATTTGACCTATATTTGACCTAAAGTTGACCTATATTTGACCTATATTTGACCTAAAGTTGACCTATATTTTACCTATATTTGACCTATATTTGACCTATATTTGACCTACTGTATATTTGACCTATATTTTGACCCATATTGTTGACCTATAGCGTCTACGTACACCAAAGAACATTGTTGAGAACATTCATACTCTATAAACATATATATATATAGCTTTTATAGTAGTTTTTCTAAAGAAAATTCCAATATGTTTAAATAAAGTTTTTTGAAACAATTTTAAATATATATATTAAATAATTATTATATAATTCGAAGGCGTTCATTAGTTAACACGTTCATATTTGTATCGGACCCAGTTATGTTTCGATCTGCTTATTGGACTCCGTAGGCCGTCCTTTAAATCCACACAGCTAGGTTTGATCTGCCATCTTATCAATCCAGGCCTGTTTTGTTATATTTAAAATATATACTTTTTGGTTTTTAAACATATTTTAAATTAATATTTTTTGTTGTTTGGTGATGACACATAATTCCTTTTGTTGGACCTTTCAGAAGTTGTTACTATCTTCGGCTGATAATTTGATAATAATGTCTGCTTATTTCTTAATTTTTATTTGTTTTGTGGAGGTGTTAGAGAATAAAATGAAATATTACTATGAAATCCTTTACTATATAAATAGAACAACTAAGAAGGGTAAGTGAAGTAATTCAAGCATGAGGCAACTTACCAGATAGAAGACTCCCGGGGGATTAACGCACATACTCGCCAGGGTGAAGTTGTGCCAGGGGAGGTTGACTGCGCCGTCAATAGCCACCTAGAGATGACGGATGTTTACACATTTCTATTGACTATACCTCAAATTTTGGTCGAATTATGTTACATTTATTTTATAGAAACTAATCAAATAAGATTTTAAAATAAATACAGACAAGCAATTTTTATTGTCAAATGCGTTTTCGAGAACAAGTTCTGTTTTTATCAAGGCATAATATATATAAGTGAATTTATTAAAATAACACAAAACAACTACTAAATCAAAATTACAATCAACATAAATTGAACGCTGCACTATATATTCAATATTGACATTTTTTTACTTCTTCACGTACAAGCATTCCTTGCTTCAAAAAGGATTTCACTCAGTTCGGAAGGTTTAAAATGGTGAGTTCGCATGAATGCGTAACTATTGTATTTACCCATTATCGATATTCTGGTTTGTTATAAATTTTAATAAATTGAAACTCGAGGCGCTAAAATAATTGAAAGCCAAACATTCAAATGAAATATCCAATCGTTGAAATCCAAATAAAATAAAATGAAAATATATTCAAAATAAAATGTAAAGTAGGCCTACTGATAAAACGATATCAAATCCAAATAAAGTATATTGTATACAGTGAAACATCAAACAAATTACTCAAATTTCAAATGTAAAACCAAATAAAATAATCAATATAAAACAATTTTGCACATACTTTCTTCTCCCTTGATAAAATTCAATAACGTATAAAAACCCTACATAAAATTCAAGAAACTTGAAGAATGCATTCCAATCACAATAGCAAGGCATACACACATGTGATTCATGTAAAATGGGGATGATATAGATAACAAATCCATGAACAAGGAATTTCGATTGTGTGTCTAGTTGTATACATTAAAAATATATATATTTACAAATTAAAATCCACAATTTTTAACTGACTATTAGGAATATTTTAAAAAATCCATAACTTTCCAGATATTTCACTACAGCTGGAACCCTGAAGTCAGTTCATAGCCGATAAACATAATAAATAAAACAATTAGTTTAAAAACCAAACAAAATAAGCCAGAATAAAGCAATTGAACGGAACAATTCCTAAACCCGGCCCAGGCAGTGTGCCTCACCTTGAATCCATACTTGGGCATATACTGAGACACATAGTTCGTGTTGAAGACATCATAGCCGCCGTCAAACATCCGCCTCAACTCTTTGTCGAGCCAGGTCTCCGCATCCCTCAGTGTGTTCATCGCCTCCCCCGCCAGCTCTGGAATCAGCTCGTAGAGCCGGGTGGGCGGTCGCCGACGGTGGCTGCAGAGAGAGAGAGAGAGAGAGAGAGAGAGTATGGGAGAGAGAGAGAGGGAGAGAGAGAGAGCGAGCGAGAGAGAGAGAGAGAGAGAGAGGGAGAGAGCA